>JAXQQM020074291.1:0-25576 GCA_034641835.2 Pinus albicaulis | reverse complement strand
AACATTTTAAAGAGAAAATTATTCCACCTTGTAACATGCAAGCCATTACACACCAATCGATAGTGAATGTAAACAGTATGAAACATTATGCAGGAACATGTGAGACTAATCAAACTCGTCCCATATTCATGTAATGGTTATGTCAGACAATTTTCCTCTTGTTGTGAGTGAGTGAGATTGATGTGGCAATTAAGGGAATGAACTATAATGACGTTGATCGTTTATGATTAAATATCCCATTTTTTTGGTGGTATTGTTTTCCATTGTGTTTACAAGGGAGTTATGTTCATGGAGATTATGAGGCCACTCCAACACTTCAAATCGAGTGCATATATGAGGAATTATTTTTAAAACAAAAGTGATTTTGATGCCACTCTAACAATTCAAATTTGGTGCATAAATGAGGAACTCTTATTAAAACAGAAGCCAAATGTATGTCTTTGGGCAATGATTGGAAGACCATGTCAAATAATGAGACTAGAGCCTCCAAGTATAATGAGTTTCTTGATTTTTAAGTGAAGTGCTTCTTGCAATCCTTGCAAGAGCATATATGTTTATACATGTTTTTACTTGATGATTGACATTACTCCCAAGCTCTATTCGAAGGAAATGATTATTGTTATATTTGGTTTAAGAATGTCCCATGGCTCCTACCACCTCATAAATATCAATATTTACTTTAATAAATATAATATTAAATTGGTCCTCTTGTTGGAAAATTGAGTGGTTGGAACAATGGGATGGTATCTTCTTCACTTGGTTTCAATTACCACGAGGGCGTTGAGAAATCTTAAGGGAAGTAATTAGAGTGATTTCTTGTTACTTGATAACTACTTGTGATGTTTTTTTACTTATTAGATTTTTTTACTTGTTATTGTGTTTGTATATCATCAAACAACTACCAAAACAATAAGAACAAGAACACAAAATATAGGTTGCAAGCCAGGGATAAAACCTCTCCACTTGACAGGAAAACCTGCAAATCTCTTCTCTTCCTTATAGATTCTTCAATTGACGAATTCCAAGACCTTTAGACTCAGACCAATAACCTCCAAGACCAAGACCAACCTCTCTAGATGAAGTGCTATGCTCGATCCAGTCAAACCCAGTCAAATCTCTTCCAATAGCACAACTTCAACCTTCTGCTATAGAATTTCAGCCACCACTACAGACCTGAAATTTTCGGCCCTCCTGCAGTTACCACTGCCACATGTGTGAGCCTCGATCTGCCTTCCAAGGGTTCCTTAGACCTTCACTTTCCTTTCTCTGACTTCTGGAGCTTAGGGATGACCTCTAGTGACCTTCACTTGACCTTTTTGTCTTCTTTTCTCCAAGATCAGACTTGTATATGAAAGCCCTAGATCTACTGCAAAAACCCCAGTCCTCCTTCGCACGTGTGAGAGAGAATTAGCCCAAACAAAAGTATTCATTGTCTTCTTCCTTCTTCGCTGCCTTCTTCTTCCTCCTTTGCTAGAATGAGTGATGAATGAATGTGCTTCAAGGAGGTTAAGTTTCCTCCTTTATATAGGCTCTTCAAGGTGGATGTGGCTCTTCTTTTTAGGCCAACTTGCCAGATGCCAAGCCAACTTGGTCTTGGAAGGTATTTTCACACTTTTAAAAACAAAAATAATTTTCTTTACAAGTTACAATGTGCCCGACGCGGTCTTCAACTTATGACAATGGCTATTTTGACTTCTTGACCTAAGACAAAACCATAGAAGCACTAAATGGGTGCTTGAGCTATAAAATAAAAGACCTTAAGCGTGAAATCCATGTTCCAAAAACAACAATAATAATTTTCTTTCATTTTATAATTTACAAAATCAAAAATACATTTCAGGTTTATGAACCCAGTTACACAATTTTCAACAGATGAGATATCTTTGGGTTGTTGGAGCCCAAATGTGATTTTTTGGGCCGGTTGGAGCCCAAATGTGATGCCCAAATGTGATTTAGGGTACATAAGGGTGAATTTGGGTTAATTAGAAGAATGTAAAATGTATTTGTAAATATAAATAAAATGATATGAAATTTAAATTCCATGGAATGTGAATTTCTAATAGAGGGAAAGCACTTAAAGATATTTTCATTAAAATATTTCCCGCTCATCATTATAAAAGATTTTAGGGTTGTGGGTTTTGGAGGAGGTATTCATGGGGATTCCAGTCTATTTTTTGTTGTAGAGTTCGTAGGGTTGTTGAGAGCTTGAGGAGAGCCTTGGAGGTAACGCAACCTCCCTGCCCCATGACAAGGAGGGTTGCATACTATGTAAGTTATTTTCATGTTAGTGAGATGAAGGATTTGGATTCCTGTTGCATTGTACTTGCAACAACTTTGTGCATGCAACAATTTATGGTTTAGTTTGTTGTGTAGGCTTATGCTTCATTTGAAACAATGGTGTTGTGTGGTAAGTTGCTGGTTTAATTGGCAGTTAGTTTCGTTTGTTGTCCATGCAATGTGTTTGTTTCTGCAATTCATTTTTGTTTTCTTTCGTTGGCCATCCTCGACAAAGGGTCGCCAACAAATTTTCACTAGCGGGGAAAATTCTAGTTTCCCTCTTCTGTTGGGTGGTAGCAACAATGAAAAGGAGGCTAGGTGGACGAACTTGAGGTCGAACAGAGGTTGTGGGCCTCACCAACCTATAATTTTAGGAAGAGCTCAAAATCATTAGTTTCTTGGATCAAAATTTTATGGGTTCCTATTATATTGTGGCTCCTCGTTACTCTAGTGACTACCTATGTGCTTCCAAAGGCTTCTCCTCATTCGTGGGGCTCATGTAGTGTTTTCCTTATGGAAATAGAGACCAAATACACGGCAGAGGAACTAGAATTGGCTATCCTTTTTGCAACGGTGGGAAAGGACTCACATATTTATAAAAACGGAGGAGTTTTGCTTCAGTTAGAATGGGCCAGGGACTGTATTGTGGCAACTTGGATTCTGGAGGCGATAGATTAGAGATGATTGTAATGTGTAGCACATATTGTGCTCCGTAATCACCCGTTCCTCTTGGTACCCACATAGTCAGAATATGTGTCAAACACCGTTCTGAGGGAAAATTTTGGAGCAAACTGTGAAAACTGTAACTTTAGCGGGCATTCTCAGGTTCAAAAAAGTCATAAGTGTTTTGATGAATTTGGCTATGAACGTGGCAACCAATGGCATTGGCGCAAATACAAGGAGATCTGGAGGTTTGGATATGGAAGAGGAGTGTGCAACATAGTGTTGCTCAGGTGCATGGACAGTAGCACCATACGACATTGTAGTAGACAGAGTCTGCAACAAAGGTAACGACCAACACGACACATCAAGCCCGAACCAATGGTCTCTGCACAAAGAATGATGCCCAAGAGAAAGTGGCGTGCATGGCAAGCTTTGGATTCACACGAAATCAACCTTGCAATAAGGATGACTTGTCATGGAAGGCTGACACCAACTCTGTAGTGGTGGACTTTTAATTTTCTTGAGGTGCATTGAACGAGGTTGAGTTATTCCTTGATATGTAATGAGTCTTCTAGCTGGAGAATGTATTTTATATTTACTTGCATATGAAATTTTCATAAAAGTGATATTCTTAGTATTGGAAGTGAACTATGATTGAAGATGACATATTATAGAAGATGAAAATGATCATAATTGAAAGTTACTTTTGATGAAGGAAACTATGAAGAGGTATTCTCTATAATGGAATCCTACACAGTTATAGTGAGTCTGCAGTCCAAAAAGTAAAAGACGGATCCTATGTTCTCCACTACATTTAAAATAATCAGCGACGATAAGAAAATAAGTATTGTGGTCTTCGGTTATATGCCTTTGAATGCTTCTGTGGGATATAAAGGTTCTATGGTCAGTGTATATATGCATGAGAACATGTCAAACTACTACAACCCCTCCAAATTTTTTGACTATATTTAATTGTGGAGCCCTTGTCATCTTTGTGAAAGAGAATCTTTTCCATTTTGACTTTATTTAATTGTGAAGCCCTTGTCATCTTTGTGAAAGGCAATCTTTTCCATTGGCCATCGTGTTCAAGGTCATCCAACCTTACCTGAAATGTCCCAAGTGTTTGTAGTCATTCATGTTTGCTTTGAAATCCATGTGAAAATACACTTTTCTCTCCCAAGTTTAGTGTTATTTCCCCTGGCAGCGCACCTTTGATTGACAGTCTAGAGCACTTCTCAAACTCAGTATCAACAGACTAAGCAGTGCAAGCGCTAATTGATTTCCCTTGTTGCAAGGATATGCGTCCGGTGCATTTCAAAAGTCTGATAAGGCCACATGTGAGGTCATGCTATATATAGGGTTGATCCCGAGAGCTCACCTCATAGTTTATTTGGCTCATTGGGATCTCCACGCACTTCTGAGCACAAAGCCATCCTCCCATATTGTGATCTCGCTGTGAGCGTTCTATATGTAATTTCTTCCTTTTCACACTTAAATTTGCGCCTATATTTTTGTCGTTTTGTTTCCTCGACTTTGTTTGTTTTTTGCGTCGTTTCCTATACAATGACCGTTCACATCTTTAACAATCAATATATATATATGGGTGGTTGTAATGTTTGTTTGTTTTCTTTTTAAATTGCTTTGTGTTTATATTGAACTAGGTGAAAGCATGAAGATTGGTTATATTTTGGGCCAAATGTGATAATAAATAAATATAAGCATAATCTACATGGAGAGATCTAAGTTTTTCATATTATTATTATTATTATTATTATTCTTAATTTTTTTTAATGCAAAAATATATTTTAAATGAATATATATAAGCATGATCTACACGGAGAGATATAAGTTTTTCATATTAATTTTTTTTTTTATGCAATTTTTTTTTTTATTTTTATTATTATTATTTTTCCAAGTTAGCGATGTAATATTTCAATTGCATTTTGCAGACACATGTATTCACATAAGATTACGTAAGATTTTTTTCAACTATTTAAATAAATTTCTCAATCGAGCGCTATGCCATTTGATAGAGCGCTATGCCATGATGAAATTGATGATTTTAAGACTTATGCCATTGGATAGAGGATTTGCCATTGGATATAGGATTCGGAAATTTTGTAGAAGAGGTGCTGAAATTGATGATTTTAAGACTTAAGAGGCTCGATCGAGCACTTAAAGTGCTTGATCGATCATCTAAATTTCCAGTTTAATTCCATCAAAATCACTTGGGGATCACATCTGGTCTTAACCACACCAGCACTAAGCTAATTGGGTTTAACTTGTCTCCTCCCCCTAGCGTCTCCGTGAGGTTTGATCTTGGGTCGCCCTTCTAAAGAGGCCCATCCTCAACCGGTTGTGCTAGTGAGACTTGACATTATTATTGTTATTATTAAATTAAATGATGAAATAATATTAATATAAAAATTTTAATATTAATATATTTTAATGTTAATATCAAATTTATTAATTTTGGATTAATATAATATTATTAACTTTAATATAATATAAAATTTCTTATATTATAATACATATTAGCACAACCATATTAATAAACATGGTTGATATACGCCATAGGTGTTAACAAAATATTTGACCATTAAAAAAAGAGAGTCATACAAGCTGATTCAATATATGTTAATTTTATTTAATTTTATAAATCTAACATAATAAAATATATAATATTTTTTAAATCCTGAATTAATCATAATCTAAAGCTACCTTTAAAGAATTAAAACCTAAACAATTTCAATTGGAAGACATGAAGCGCTCTATGTATCTTTGATGGAGGTAGATGGAACATTAATATTTTGGAAAATTTTAGATAATATTTCCATGGAAAATTATCATTTTCCGTCCGGGTGAATGCACAACACACATTTGAAATCTTGCACTTTAAATATATATTATATATATATATATAATTGTTGTACGAAATCAAAATAAAAAATAATTAAACATATTTTAATGGTCAAAGTATTGATTTTTTTTTCAAATATAGAGTGAGAGAGAGTGGGAGAGAAGAGTAAGAGAGAGAGAGAGAGAGAGAGAGAGGGAGAGTAGGAGAGAGTCTCTGAGAAAGAGAGGGAGCTCGAGAGATGGAGTTGGAGGAAAAGATAGGGAAGGAAGAAGTTCAAGACATAGATAGAGAGAGAGAGAGAGATGTAGGTTTTAACCCTGACCAGAAATTATCTACACACGAATCTTATAACAGAAAATAAACAATAGCAAGAGCATAAAACATAAAACAGATAAACACAGAGATTTTCCCCTGGATCCCAAATTGGGACGACCAGCTTGATTTTTCATTATATTCCTTTTAGTGTTACAACACATATATATACGTGTCGAAGCATACATAAACCCCAATCCATTAACCCTTGATTACAACATAACCATGGTTCCCTTGACTGTATATACAAAAATACTAGGGGCCTAAAACCATCGTACCCCAAAACCATGTGAAAAACCATGCACAAAACCATGGGCGCGGACTACCCACCAGAAATTAAGGACCAAAAATTTTTCACTAGGGTGCTGCCCTGGACCCCTTGTGCCCAGCGCAAAGGGGGGGGTTATCGCCCCCCCTCTTACCCCCCGCGCGTGCTTAGTCGTGGAAAGAATATAACACATACCCAATATTCTCCCACTTGTTGTTTTCTTTCCGCAGGGGGCGACATCAGAGCTTAGTCATTGGCCCAATTCTTCAACACCCATTGTTTTTCTACACCAAGAGAACTTTTGAGTGCTCACAGACTTCGTCAATGCATCTGCAACATTCTTCAAAGTGTCCACCTTTACCAACAACACCCTTTTAGCCTCAACCATATCTCTAACAAAGTGATATTGAACATCAATGTGCTTTGTCTTTGAATGATAAACAGGGTTCTTAGCCAAGAAAATTGCACTTTGGCTATCACAGTCTATCCTTATAGCTTGCTGTACCAACCCCATACTTGAACACAATCTCTGCAACCAAACTGCTTCCTTTCTTGCATGAGTGGCTGCTATGTATTCTGCCTCTGTAGTTGAAAGAGCCACTACAGACTGTCTTTCACTCATCCAACTGACTGCGCCTCCAAATAGGCTAAACACATACCCACTTGTAGATCTTCTTTGGTCCAGATCTCCAGCCCATTCTGCATCAAAAAAACCATGAATGTCCAACATTCTTTCCAATCCCGGTCTTCCCTGGTAGCACAAGCCATAATCACTAGTGCCACGTAAATATCTGAAAACCCGCTTCATTGTTGTCCAATGCTCCTTCCCTGGGTTTGACATAAACCTGCTCAATACTCCCACTGCATGTGCAATGTCTGGTCTAGTACAGACCATTGCATACATCAGGCTACCCACCGCACTTGCATATGGAACACGGGACATATCCTCCTCTTCTTCTTGTGTCTTGGGACACTGTTCAGCAGACATCTTTACACCTACAGGAATAGGAACATTCACCGGTTTACTATCCTGCATATTGACCCTCTGCAATATAGTCTCGACATACTTCCTCTGGTTTAACCAGAGCTTCCTCTTTGTTCGATCTCTCTTAGTTTCCATGCCCAAAATATAGTTTGCAGCACCAAGATCCTTCATGTCGAATTTGGAGAACATTTGGGTCTTCAAATCTTGGATAATTTCTTTGTCATTTCCAATCAACAACATATCATCCACATACAAGACCAAATAAATAACACGGTCACCAATTAATTTATAATAAACACAGTGATCCTCCTTGCTTCTGGTGAAGCCAAGTTCCCGTATATAGGTATCAAATTTCTGATATCACATCCTTGGTGACTATTTTAACCCATACAGAGACTTCTTCAACCTGCATACCAGTTCTTTCTTACCCTTCACCATAAAGCCTTTAGGTTTCTTCATGTAGATCTCCTCTTCTAGATCCCCATGAATAAATGTTGTCTTCACATCCATCTGTTCTATCTCAAAATCAAATGCAGTAGCAACATATAAAAGTAATCTAATAGAAGTAACTTTGGCAACAGGAGAAAAAATATCACCAAAATCAATTCCCGGCACCTAGGAATAACCTTTTGCTACCAACCAAGCTTTGTATTTCTCAAACTTGCCGTCTACATTCATCTTCTTTTTAAACACCCATTTGCTCCCGATGGGTTTCCTTCTAGCCGGCAACTCCACCAGATCCCATGCCTCATTTTTGTGCAAGGATGCCATTTCATCAACCATGGCCTCCTTCCAGAGTTTTCCATCCTCTGAATCTACTGCCTCCCTGACAGTTCTGGGATCATCATTAGTTATAGTTAAGGCAAAATTTGAACAGAAAGCAGATGGACTATACCTTTCTGGTTGTCTTCTTTCCCGAGCTAATCTTCTCATGGCTGGAGTTTGTGGCTCTTCCCCTTCTGAGTCTTCTTTTGTTGTAGAGTCTGATTCATCCTCCTTTAGTTCAAACTCTATCTTCTCATGTTCCTTTGGTATGACTTCATGTTTAACAACATATTTCATCTCTTTAAACACCACATCTCGGCTGTACACAACCTTCCTTGTTTCCAGGTTCCAAAGCTTGTAACCTTTTAAACCATCCTTATACCCAATAAAGATGCACCTTTCAGATTTATTATCCAACTTGGTCCTTTTCTGCTTTGGAACATGTACATATGCATCACATCCAAATACCCTTAGATGTGAAAGAGAGGTTTTCTTACCAGTCCATACCTCATGTGGAGTCTTATCCTCCAACTCTGATGAAGGTGATCTGTTAACTAAGTAACATGCAGTCTCCACTGCCTCTGCCCAGAATTCTTGTCCTAACCCGGTACCACTGAGCATGCTTCTTGCCTTTTCCATCAGTGTTCTATTCATTCTTTCTGCAACTCCATTTTGCCGAGGTGTGTATGGAGTAGTCTTCTGCCGTGCTATACCACACTTCTTACAGAACTCTTCAAATTCCTTCTTGCAGAACTCCCCACCATTATCCGTCCTCAGCGCCTTTATCTTCTTCTCTGTCTGGTTTTCCACCAGAGCCTTAAATTATTTAAATCTGTCAAAAGATTCAAATTTCTTCCTCAAGAAATATATCCATGTATTCCTTGAGAAGTCATCTATGAATGAAACATAGTACACAGACTTTCCCAGTGATGGAACTGACACAGGTCCAAACACATCACTGTGCACAAGTTCTAATATCTTGTTCGCCCTCTTAGCACCAAAAGGAAAACTCACCTGATTCTGCTTCCCATATACACAATGTTCACAGAAATCGAAATCCAAAGAGAAATTAGACATACCTTCTACCATACCATTTCTATGCAGTATCCGAAGGCCCTTCTCTCCAATATGTCCAAGCCTTTGATGCCATAGCATGGTCTTTTCTCCATAGACAGCTAGGCTTTCCGCTCCACTTTCAGGAACCATAGAACTGTTACACCCATCAATAACAATGCTACCTTGTAGCTTGTACAGAGTTCCAGTCCGAACTCCCCGCATTAATACCAGTGCTCCCCGAACCATCTTGCAGGAATCTTTCTCGAACACTGTTTTTACACCTGCATCATCCATCTTGCTTACAGAAATCAGATTTCTGGCCAATGCAGGAATATGAAGAACACCAGGAAGTGTTCTAATCCTTCCACCTTGCAGCTTCAGCTTGACCTTTCCACGTCCGACGATTCTGGCCTTCCTATCATCCCCTAGGAAGAAATCACCACCATCATATTTCTCATACTCGCAGAACCACTCCCTATGGGGAGTGAAGTGAAAGGATGCACCTGAGTCAATCAACCATGACTCATGATCTACATGTGTATTTGAAGAAGAAGCCAAACACACATCCCCACCTTCATCCGAGGTGGTTTTTGCCTCTGCAGAAGGAGCATCATCAGATCCCTTTCCTTTCTCAGGAGCTTTAGATCTGCAGTCCTTTTTGTAGTGCCCTTCCTTTCCACATTTCCAACACACCTTTACAAACTTTCCAGGAGATTTAGATCTCCCTCTAGATTTGGATCTCCCACTCGAAACCTTATTCTTGTTTCTGTTTTGGGACCTTCCTCGTACAGATAAGGCATCTCCATTCTGGCCCTCCATATTTCTCCGTCTCATTTCCTCCGACAATAAGGCTGAGACAATGTCATCAAAATTCAAGGTAGTTGTATTGCTACCTATTGCAATAACCAGACTGTCCCACGAGTCTAGTAGAGAAAAAAACAAACTGATGCACTTATCTTCATCTGAGATTTTAATATCAACAGATGACAGCTGACTTACCACAATATTGAAGGCATTCAGATGCTTTGTCACCGAGTCTCCGTCCTTCATCCTCAGGTTATACAACTTTTTCCACAGGAACAAATTATTCACCAGAGACTTAGATTGGTACAAAGTCCCAAGTTTTTCCCACAAATTCTTCGCCGTAGCTTCCCCAGATACATTCAACAATACTGAATTTGAGACACACAACCGTATTGTGCTCTTAGCCTTCTGATCCAGTTTCTTCCAGTTTTCATCTGACATTACCGTTGGTTTAGTACCTGGATCTACCGTGATCCACTGATCTTTATCCACCAGCAGATCCTCCATCTTGAGCTTCCATAACTCAAAACTCTGACCATTAAATTTCTCGATCTCTATCTTCCCGCCGCTCGCCATCTTCTTTCACCGCTAGAATCGATCCCGCAGATCTCCCACTGAACATGATCTACCTCAGGCCCGAGTAAAAACCCTCAGCAGCAAAGGCGTCCCCTTAAAGCCGAAACAACTTTTATACCAAATGTAGGTTTTAACCCTAAATAAAAATTATCTACACACGAATCTTATAACAGAAAATAAACAATAGCGAGAGCATAAAACATAAAACAGATAAACACAGAGATTTTCCCCTGGATCCCAAATCGGGACGACCAGCTTGATTTTCTTCGCATTCCTTTTTTAGTGTTACAACACATATATATACATGCTGAAGCATACATGAACCCTAATCCATTAACCCTGGATTAGAACATAACCGTAGTTTCCTTGACCGGATCTACAAAAATACTAGGGGCCGAAAACCATCGCACCCCAAAACCATGCACAAACCCATGGGCGCGGACTACCCACCGGAAATTAAGGACCAAAAAATTTTCGTCCTTGATAGGGTTTTCTTTAACATTTTAAAGAGAAAATTATTCCACCTTGTAACATTCAAGCCATTACACACCAATCAATAGTGAATGAAAAGAGTGTGAAACATAATGCAGGAACATGTGAGACTAAACAAACTCATCCTATATTCATGTAATGGTTATGTCAGACAATTTTCCTCTTGTTGTGAGTGAGTGAGATTGATGTGGCAATTAAGGGACTGAACTATAATGACGGTGATCGTTTATGATTAAATATCCCATTTTTTTGGTGGTATTGTTTGCCATTGTGTTTACAAGGGAGTTATGCTCATGGAGATTATGAGGCCACTCCAACATTTCAAATCGAGTGCATATATGAGGAATTAATTTTAAAACAAAAGTGATTTGATGCCACTCTAACAATTCAAATCCGGTGCACAAATGAGGAACTCTTGTTAAAACAGAAGTCAAATGTATGTCTTTGGGCAATGATTGGAAGACCATGTCAAATAATGAGACTAGAGCCTCCAAGTATAACGAGTTTCTTGATTTTTAAGTGAAGTGCTTCTTGCAATCCTTGCAAGAGCATATATGTTTATACATGTTTTTACTTGATGATTTGCATTACTCCCAAGCTCTATTCAAAGGAAATGATTATTGTTCTCTTTGGCTTAAAAATGTCCCATTGCTCCTACCACCTCGTAAATATCAATATTTACTTTAGTAAAATATAATATTAAATTGGTCCTCTTGTTGGACAATTGAGTGGTTGGAACAATGGGATGGTATCTTCTTCACTTGGTTTCAATTACCACGAGGGCGTTGAGAAATCTTAAGGGAAGTAATTAGAGTAATTTCTTGTTACTTGATAACTACTTGTGATGTTTTTTTACTTATTATATTTTTTACTTGTTATTATGTTTGTATATCATCAAACAACTACCAAAACAATAAGAACAATAACACAAAATATAGTTTGCAAGGCAGGGACAAAACCTCTCCACTTGACAGGAAAACCCGCAAATCTCTTCTCTTCCTTATAGATTCTTCAATTGACGAATTCCAAGACCTTTAGACTTAGAACAATAACCTCCAAGACCAAGACCAACCTCTTCAGATGATGTGCTATGCTCGATCCAGTCAAACCCAGTCAAATCTCTTCCAGTAGCACAACTTCAACCTTCTGCTGTAGAATTTCGGCCACCACTACAGACCTGAAATTTTTGACCCTCCTACAGTTACTGCTGCCACATGTGTGAGCCTCGATCTACCTTCCAAGGGTTCCTTAGACTTTCACTTTCCTTTCTCTGATTTCTAGAGCTTAGGGATGACCTCTAGTGACCTTCACTTGACCTTCTTGTCTTATTTTCTCCATGATCAATCTTGTATATGAAACCCTAGATCTGCTGCAAAAACCCTGTCCTCGTTCGTACGTGTGAAAGAGAATTAGCCCAAACAAAAGTATTCATTGTCTTCTTCCTTCTTCTTCCTCCTTCTTCGCTAGAATGAGTGATGGATGAATGTGCTTCAAGGAGGCTGTGTTTCCTCCTTTATATAGACTCTTCAAGGTGTATTTGGCTCTTCTTTTTAGGCTGAGTTGCCAACTGCCAAGCCAACTTGGTCTTGGAAGGTATTTTCAAACTTTTAAAAACAGAAATAATTTTCTTTACAAGTTACAATGTGCTCGATCGGGTCTTCAACTTATGACAATGGCTATTTTGACTTCTTGACCAAAGACAAAACCCTAGAAGCACTAAATGGGTGCTTGACCTATAAAATAAAAGACGTTAAGCATGAAATCCATGCTCCAAAAACAATAATAATAATTTTCTTTCATTTTATACTTTACAAAGCAAAAGTACATTTCATGTTTATGAACCCAGTTACACAATTTTCAACAAATGAGATATCTTTTGGCTTGTTGGAGCCCAAATGTGTTTTTTGGGCCGGTTGGAGCCCAAATGTGATTTAGGGTACATACGGGTGAATTTGGGTTAATTAGAAGAATGTAAAATGTATTTGTAAATATAAATGAAATGATATGAAATTTAAATTCCATGGAATGTGAATTTCTAATGGAGGGAAAGCAGTTAAAGATATTTTCATTAAAATATTTCCCTCTCATCATGATAAAAGATTTTAGGGTTGTGGGTTTTGGAGGAGGTATTCATGGGGATTCCAGTCTATTTTTTATTGTAGAGTTCTGCGTAGGGTTGCTGAGAGCTTGAGGAGAGCCTTGAAGGTAATGCAACCTCCCAGCCCCCATGACAAGGAGGGTTGCATACTATGTAAGTTATTTTCATGTTAATGAGATGAAGGATCTGGATTCCTGTTGCATTGTACTTGCAACAACTTTGTGCATGCAACAATTTATGGTTTAGTTTGTTGTCTAGGCTTATGCTTCATTTTCAACAATGGTGTTGTGTGGTAAGTTCTTGGTTTAATTGGCAGTTAGTTTCGTTAGTTGTCCATGCATTGTGTTTGTTTCTGCAATTCATTTTTGTTTTCTTTTGTTGGCCATCCTCGACAAAGGGTCGCTAACAAATTTTCACTAGCAGGGAAAAGTCTAGTTTCCCTCTTCTATTGGGTGGCAGCAATAATGGAAAGGAGGCTAGGTGGACGAACAAAAATTTCTGGTTTCCTATTATATTGTGGCTCCTCGTTACTCTAGTTGTGCCAAGAGGCGCAATCTACAGCCCAGTATGACCCTGATGTTAGGTTTGTCATGTCCTGAAAAAATAATAAATTTTATTTTTGCTAATGTCGGCTTAAATCATAAATTAAAAAAAATATATATAAAAAATAAAAAATTGAAGTGTCGGCTTAAACATTAAATTTTAATAGCCATATAAATAAACAAAAATAAATAATTAAAAACCATAACTGAGTTTGATCGATTCACACAGTGAGGTGGATTCGCATTTGTTCTGAGTCATTGGATTCACAGGCTGTATAATATTTCGTTTCTAATTGATCTCTACAACCCAATATGGGGATATATCTCAAGTAAAAACGTAAACATGTAAAAGTAAATGTAATGTTTAAAATTTAACATTTTTGATCTAAACATTATGCAGGAACATGTGATACTAATCAAACTCGTCCCATATTCATGTAATGGTTATGTCAGACAATTTTCCTCTTGTTGTGAGTGAGTGAGATTGATGTGGCAATTAAGGGAATGAACTATAATGACGTTGATCGTTTATGATTAAATATCCCATTTTTTTGGTGGTATTGTTTTCCATTGTGTTTACAAGGGAGTTATGTTCATGGAGATTATGAGGCCACTCCAACACTTCAAATCGAGTGCATATATGAGGAATTATTTTTAAAACAAAATTGATTTTGATGCCACTCTAACAATTCAAATTTGGTGCATAAATGAGGAACTCTTATTAAAACAGAAGCCAAATGTATGTCTTTGGGCAATGATTGGAAGACCATGTCAAATAATGAGACTAGAGCCTCCAAGTATAATGAGTTTCTTGATTTTTAAGTGAAGTGCTTCTTGCAATCCTTGCAAGAGCATATATGTTTATACATGTTTTTACTTGATGACCGACATTGTATTTCTGATGGGGAAGGAAATGATTATTGTTATATTTGGTTTAAGAATGTCCCATTGCTCCTACCACCTCATAAATATCAATATTTTACTTTAATAAAATATAATATTAAATTGGTCCTCTTGTTGGACAATTGAGTGGTTGGAACAATGGGATGGTATCTTCTTCACTTGGTTTCAATTACCACGGGGGCGTTGAGAAATCTTGAAAATAATTGAAATCGTTTCTTTTTTTGCCTGATAACTACTTGTGATGTTTTTTTACTTATTAGATTTTTTACTTGTTATTGTGTTTGTGTATCATCGAACAACTACCAAGCATAATAAGAACAAGACACCGTAGAGTTTATAAACCAGAATAAAACCTCTCCACTTGACGGAAAACACCGCAAATCTCTTCTCTTCCTTATATATTCTTCAATCGACGAATTCCAAGACCTTTAGACTCATACCAATACCCTCCAAGACCAAGACTAACCTCTCCAGATGAAGTGTTAACCTTGATCTAGTCAAAACCAAGTCAAATCTCTTCTAGTAGCACAACTTCGACCTTCTGCAGCAAAATTTCGACCTCCACTGCAGACCTGAAATTTCCGACACTCCTGCAATTGTTGTTGCTACACATGTGAGCCTTGATTTGCCTTCCAAGGCCTCCTTAGACCTTCGCTTGCCTTTCTCTGACTTCTGGAGCTTAAGGATGACCTCTAGTGACCTTCGCTTGACCTTCTTGTCTTCTTTTCTGCAAGATTGAACTTGTAGATGAAAAACCCTAGATCTGATGCAAAAACACTAGTCCTCCTTTGCACGTGTGAGAGAGAAATAGCCCAAACAAAAGTCTTCTTCGTCTTCTTCCTTCTTCATTGCCTTCTTCTTCCTCCTTCACTAGAATGAGATGATGGATGAGTGTGCTTCAAGGAGGTTGAATTTCCTCCTTTATATAGGCTCTTCAAGGTGGATGTGGCTCTTCTTTTTAGGCTGACTTACTAGTTGCCAGACCAACTTGGTCTTAGAGGGCATTTGGACACTTTTAATGACAAAAATAACTTTCTTTACAAGTTACAATGTGCCCGATGGGGTCTTCAACTTATGACAATGACTCTTTTGACTTCTTGACCTAGGACAAACCCTATAAGCACTCAATGGGTGCTTGACCTATAAAATAAAAGACCTTAAGCGTGAAATCCATGTTCCAAAAACAACAATAATAATTTTCTTTCATTTTATAATTTACAAAATCAAAAATACATTTCAGGTTTATGAACCCAGTTACACAATTTTCAACAGATGAGATATCTTTGGGTTGTTGGAGCCCAAATGTGATTTTTTGGGCCGGTTGGAGCCCAAATGTGATGCCCAAATGTGATTTAGGGTACATAAGGGTGAATTTGGGTTAATTAGAAGAATGTAAAATGTATTTGTAAATATAAATAAAATGATATGAAATTTAAATGCCATGGAATGTGAATTTGTAATAGAGGGAAAGCACTTAAAGATATTTTCATTAAAATATTTCCCGCTCATCATTATAAAAGATTTTAGGTTTGTGGGTTTTGGAGGAGGTATTCATGGGGATTCCAGTCTATTTTTTGTTGTAGAGTTCGTAGGGTTGTTGAGAGCTTGAGGAGAGCCTTGGAGGTAACGCAACCTCCCTGCCCCATGACAAGGAGGGTTGCATACTATGTAAGTTATTTTCATGTTAGTGAGATGAAGGATCTGGATTCCTGTTGCATTGTACTTGCAACAACTTTGTGCATGCAACAATTTATGGTTTAGTTTGTTGTGTAGGCTTATGCTTCATTTGCAACAATGGTGTTGTGTGGTAAGTTGCTGGTTTAATTGGTAGTTAGTTTCGTTTGTTGTCCATGCAATGTGTTTGTTTCTGCAATTCATTTTTGTTTTCTTTCGTTGGCCATCCTCGACAAAGGGTCGCCAACAAATTTTCACTAGCGGGGAAAAGTCTAGTTTCCCTCTTCTGTTGGGTGGCAGCAACAATGAAAAGGAGGCTAGGTGGACGAACTTGAGGTCGAACAGAGGTTGTGGGCCTCACCAACCTATAATTTTAGGAAGAGCTCAAAATCATTAGTTTCTTGGATCAAAATTTTATGGGTTCCTATTATATTGTGGCTCCTCGTTACTCTAGTGACTACCTATGTGCTTCCAAAGGCTTCTCCTCATTCGTGGGGCTCATGTAGTGTTTTCCTTATGGAAATAGAGACCAAATACACGGCAGAGGAACTAGAATTGGCTATCCTTTTTGCAACGGTGGGAAAGGACTCACATATTTATAAAAACGGAGGAGTTTTGCTTCAGTTAGAATGGGCCAGGGACCGTATTGTGGCAACTTGGATTCTGGAGGCGATAGATTAGAGATGATTGTAATGTGTAGCACATATTGTGCCTGGTAATCACCCGTTCCTCTTGGTGTACCTACATAGCTGTAATGGACAAGCCAACCACTGTCGGAGGGAAAATTTTGGAGCAAACTGTGAAAACTGTAACTTTAGCGGGCATTCTCAGGTTCAAAAAAGTCATAAGTGTTTTGATGAATTTGGCTATGAACGTGGCAACCAATGTCATTGGCGCAAATACAAGGAGATCTGGAGGTTTGGATATGGAAGAGGAGTGTGCAACATAGTGTTGCTCAGGTGCATGGACAGTAGCACCATACGACATTGTAGTAGAGAGAGTCTGCAACAAAGGTAACGACCAACACGACACATCAAGCCCGAACCAATGGTCTCTGCACAAAGAATGATGCCCAGGAGAAAGTGGCGTGCATGGCAAGCTTTGGATTCACACGAAATCAACCTTGCAATAAGGATGACTTGTCATGGAAGGCTGACACCAACTCTGTAGTGGTGGACTTTTAATTTTCTCGAGGTGCATTGAACGAGGTTGAGTTATTCCTTGATATGTAATGAGTCTTCTAGCTGGAGAATGTATTTTATATTTACTTGCATATGACATTTTCATAAAAGTGATATTCTTAGTATTGGAAGTGAACTATGATTGAAGATGACATATTATAGAAGATGAAAATGATCATAATTGAAAGTTACTTTTGATGAAGGAAACTATGAAGAGGTATTCTCTATAATGGAATCCTACAGAGTTACAGTGAGTCTGCAGTCCAAAAAGTAAAAGACGGATCCTATGTTCTCCACTACATTTAAAATAATCAGCGACGATAAGAAAATAAGTATTGTGGTCTTCGGTTATATGCCTTTGAATGCTTCTGTGGGATATAAAGGTTCTATGGTCAGTGTATATATGCATGAGAACATGTCAAACTACTACAACCCCTCCAAATTTTTTGACTATATTTAATTGTGGAGCCCTTGTCATCTTTGTGAAAGAGAATCTTTTCCATTTTGACTTTATTTAATTGTGAAGCCCTTGTCATCTTTGTGAAAGGCAATCTTTTCCATTGGCCATCGTGTTCAAGGTCATCCAACCTTACCTGAAATGTCCCAAGTGTTTGTAGTCATTCATGTTTGCTTTGAAATCCATGTGCAAATACACTTTTCTCTCCCAAGTTTAGTGTTATTTCCCCTGGCAGCGCACCTTTGATTGACAGTCTAGAGCACTTCTCAAACTCAGCATCAACAGACTAAGCAGTGCAAGCGCTAATTGATTTCCCTTGTTGCAAGGATCTGCGTCCGGTGCATTTCAAAAGTCTGATAAGGCCACATGTGAGGTCATGCTATATATAGGGTTGATCCCGAGAGCTCACCTCATAGTTTATTTGGCTCATTGGGATCTCCACGCACTTCTGAGCACAAAGCCATCATATTACTTCGATCTCGTTGTGGGCATTCTATATGTAATTCGTCCTTTTCCTGTAATTGCACGCTATTTTTTGTCGTTTTGTTTCCTCGACTTTGTTTGTTTTTTTGCGTCGTTTCCTATACAATGACCGTTCACATCTTTAACAATCAATATATATAGGTGTGGTTGTAATGTTTGTTTGTTCTTTTTAAATTGCTTTGTGTTTATATTGAACTAGGTGAAAGCATGAAGATTGGTTATATTTTGGGCCAAATGTGACAATAAATAAATATAAGCATAATCTACATGGAGAGATCTAAGTTTTTCATATTATTATTATTATTATTATTATTATTCTTAATTTTTTTTAATGCAAAAATATATTTTAAATGAATATATATAAGCACGATCTACACGGAGAGATATAAGTTTTTCATATTAATTTTTTTTTAATGCAAAAATATTCTTCTTTTTATTTATTTATTATTTTTCCAAGTTAGCGAAGTAATATTTCAATTGCATTTTGCAGACACATGTATTCACATAAGATTACGTAAGATTTTTTTCAACTATTTAAATAAATTTCTCAATCGAGCGCTATGCCATGATGAAATTGATGATTTTAAGACTTATGCCATTGGATAGAGGATTTGCCATTGGATATAGGATTCGGAAATTTTGTAGAAGAGGTGCTGAAATTGATGATTTTAAGACTTAAGAGGCTCGATCGAGCACTTAAAGTGCTTGATCGATCATCTAAATTTCCAGTTTAATTCCATCAAAATCACTTGGGGATCACATCTGGTCTTAACCACACCAGCACTAAGCTAATTGGGTTTAACTTGTCTCCTCCCCCTAGCGTCTCCGTGAGGTTTGATCTTGGGTCGCACTTCTAAAGAGGCCCATCCTCAACCGGTTGTGCTAGTGAGACTTGACATTATTATTGTTATTATTAAATTAAATGATGAAATAATATTAAAATAAAAAATTTAATATTAATATATTTTAATGTTAATATCAAATTTATTAATTTTGGATTAATATAATATTATTAACTTTAATATAATATAAAATTTCTTATATTATAATACATATTAGCACAACCATATTAATAAACATGGTTGATATACGCCATAGGTGTTAACAAAATATTTGACCATTAAAAAAAGAGAGTCATACAAGCTGATTCAATATATGTTAATTTTATTTAATTTTATAAATCTAACATAATAAAATATATAATATTTTTTAAATCCTGAATTAATCATAATCTAAAGCTACCTTTAAAGAATTAAAACCTAAACAATTTCAATTGGAAGACATGAAGCGCTCTATGTATCTTTGATGGAGGTAGCTGGAACATTAATATTTTGGAAAATTTTAGATAATATTTCCATGGAAAATTATCATTTTCCGTCCGGGTGAATGCACAACACACATTTGAAATCTTGCACTTTAAATATATATTATATATATATATATAATTGTTGTACGAAATCAAAATAAAAAATAATTAAACATATTTTAATGGTCAAAGTATTGATTTTTTTTTCAAATATAGAGTGAGAGAGAGTGGGAGAGAAGAGTAAGAGAGAGAGAGAGAGAGAGAGGGAGAGTAGGAGAGAGTCTCTGAGAAAGAGAGGGAGCTCGAGAGATGGAGTTGGAGGAAAAGATAGGGAAGGAAGAAGTTCAAGACATAGATAGAGAGAGAGAGAGAGATGTAGGTTTTAACCCTGAACAGAAATATCTACACACGATTCTTATAACAGAAAATAAACAATAGCAAGAGCATAAAACATAAAACAGATAAACACAGATATTTTCCCCTGGATCCCAAATCGGGACGACCAGCTTGATTTTTCATTATATTCCTTTTAGTGTTACAACACATATATATACATGCCGAAGCATACATGAAACCTAATCCATTAACCCTGGATTAGAACATAACCGTAGTTCCCTTGACCGGATCTACAAAAATACCAGGGGCCGAAAACCATCGTACCCCAAAACCATGTGCAAAACCATGCACAAAACCATGGACGCGGACTACCCACCGGAAATTAAGGACCAAAAATTTTCGCTAGGCGGCGCCTAGACCCCTTGTGCCCGGCGCAAAGGGGGGTTATCGCCCCCCTCTTACCCCCGCCGCGTGTGAGTCGTGGAAAAGAATATAACACATGCCATGTTCTCCCACCTTGTTTCTTTAAGCGAGCGACAACGAGCTTAGTCGTTGGCCCAATTCTTCAACACCCATTGTTTCTCTACACCAAGAGAACTTCTGAGTGCTCACAGACTTTGTCAATGCATCTGCAACATTCTTCAAAGTGTCCACCTTTACCAGCAACACCCTTTTAGCCTCAACCATATCTCTAACAAAGTGATATTGAACATCGATGTGCTTTGTCTTTGAATGATAAGCAGGGTTCTTAGCCAAGAAAATTGCACTTTGGCTATCACAGTCTATCCTTATAGCTTGCTGTACCAACCCCATACTTGAACACGATCTCTGCAACCAAACTGCTTCCTTGCTTGCATGAGTGGCTGCTATGTATTCTGCCTCTGTAGTTGAAAGAGCCACTACAGACTGTCTTTTACTCATCAGTAGGCGCCTCCAAATAGGCTAAACACATACCCACTTGTAGATCTTCTTTGGTCCAGATCTCCAGCCCATTCTGCATCAAAAAAACCATGAATGTCCAACATTCTTTCCAATCCCGGTCTTCCCTGGTAGCACAAACCATAATCACTAGTGCCACGTAAATATCTGAAAACCTGCTTCACTGCTGTCCAATGCTCCTTCCCCGGGTTTGACATAAACCTGCTCAATACTCCCACTACATGTACAATGTTTGGTCTAGTATAGACCATTGCATACATCAGGCTACCCACTGCACTTGCATATGGAACATGGGACATATCCTCCTCTTCTTCTTGTGTCTTGGGACACTGTTCAGCAGATAGCTTTACACCTACAGGAATAGGAACATTCACCGGTTTACTATCTTGCATATTGAACTTCTGCAATATAGTCTCGACATACTTCTTCTAGTTTAACCAGAGCTTCCTCTTTGCCCGATCTCTCTTAATTTCCATGCCCAAAATATAGTTTGCAGCACCAAGATCCTTCATGTCGAATTTGGAGAACATTTGGGTCTTCAAATCTTGGATAATTTCTTTGTCATTTCCAATCAACAACATATCATCCACATACAAGACCAAATAAATAACACGGTCACCAATTAATTTAAAATAAACACGGTGATCCTCCTTGCTTCTGGTGAAGCCAAGTCCCCGTATATAGGTATCAAATTTCTGATACCACATCCTTGGTGACTGTTTTAACCCATACAGAGACTTCTTCAACCTGTATACCAGTTCTTTCTTACCCTTCACCATAAAGCCTTCAGGTTGCTTCATGTAGATCTCCTCTTCTAGATCCCCGTGAAGAAATGTTGTCTTCACATCCATCTGTTCTATCTCAAAATCAAATGCAGCAGCAACAGATTAAAGTAATCTAATAGAAGTAACTTTGGCAACAGGAGAAAAAATATCACCAAAATCAATTCCCGGCACCTGGGAATAACCTTTCGCTACCAACCGAGCTTTGTATTTCTCCACCTTGCCTTCTACATTCATCTTCTTCTTAAACACCCATTTGCTCCCAATGGGCTTCCTTCCAGCCGGCAACTCCACCGGATCCCATGCATCGTTTTTGTGCAAGGATGCCATTTCATCAACCATGGCCTCCTTCCAGAGTTTTCCATCCTCTGAATCTACTGCCTCCCTGACAGTTCTGGGTTCATCATCAGTTATAGTTAAGGCAAAACCTGAACAGAAAGCGGATGGACTATACCTTTCTGGTTGCCTTCTTTCCCGAACTGATCTTCTCAAAGCTGGAGTTTGTGGCTCTTCATCTTCTGAGTCTTCTTCTGTTGTAGAGTCTAATTCATCCTCCTTTAGCTCAAACTCTATCTTCTCAGGTTCCTTTGGTATGAATTCATGTTTAACAACATCTTTCACTTCTCTAAACACCACATCTCGGTTGTACACAACCTTCCTTGTTTCTGGGTTCCAAAGCTTGTAACCCTTTAAACCATCCTTATACCCAATAGAGATGCACCTTTCAGATTTATTATCCAACTTGGTCCTTTTCTCCTTTGGAACATGTACATATGCATCACATCCAAATACCCTTAGATGTGAAAGAGAGGGTTTCTTACCAGTCCATACCTCATGTGGAGTCTTATCCTCCAGCACTGATGAAGGTGATCTGTTAACCAGATAGCATGCAGTCTCCACTCCCTCTACCTAGAATTCTTGTCCTAACCCGGTACCACTGAGCATGCTTCTTGCCTTTTCCATTAGTGTTCTGTTCATTCTTTCTGCAATTCTGTTTTGCTGAGGTGTGTATGGAGTAGTCTTCTGTCGTGCTATACCACACTTCTTACAGAACTCTTCAAATTCCTTCTTGCAGAACTCCCCACCATTATCTGTCCTCGGCGCCTTTATCTTCTTCTCTGTCTGGTTTTCCACCAGAGCCTTCAATTCTTTAAATTTGTCAAAGACTTCAGATTTCTTCCTTAAGAAATATATCCATGTATTCCTTGAGAAGTCATCTATGAATGAAACATAGTACACAGACTTTCCCAGTGAAGGAACTAACATAGGTCCAAACACATCATTGTGCACAAGTTCTAATATCTTGTTCACCCTCTTAACTTTTGAAGAGAAAATTCATATATTACGCACCATATACACCATATACACAATGTTCACAGAAATCGAAATCCAGAGAACAATTTGACATACCTTCTACCATACCATTTCTGTGTAGTATCTGAAGGCCCTTCTCTCCAATATTTCCAAGCCTTTGATGCCATAACATGGTCTTTTCTCCAGAGACAACTAGGCTTTCCGCTCCACTTTCAGGAACCATAGAACTGTTACACCCATCAATAACAGTGCTACCTTGTAACTTGTATAGAGTTCCAGTCCGAACTCCCCGCATTAGTACCAGTTCTCCCCGACCCATCTTGCAGGCATCTTTCTTGAACACTATTTTTACACCTGCATCATCCATCTTGCTTATAGAAATCATATTTCTGGCCAATGCAGGAATATGCAGAACACCAGGAAGTGTTCTAATCCTTCCACCTTGTAGCTTTAGAATGACCTTTCCATGTCCAACGATTCTAGCCTTCCTATCATCCCCTAGGAAGAAATCACCACCATCATATTTCTCATACTCGCAGAACCACTCCCGATGGAGAGTGAAGTGAAAGGATGCACCTGAGTCAAATAACCATGACTCATGATCTACATGTGTATTTGAAGAAGAAGCTGCGTCTCCCCCACCTTTCATCGGTGGTTTTTGCCTCTGTAGAAGGAGCATCCTTGAGATCCCTTTCCTTTCTCGGGGAGCTTTAGATCGAACCCTTTTTTAGTGCCCTTCCTTTCCACATTTCCGGCATACCTTTACAAACTTTCCGGGAGATTTAGATCTCCCTCTAGATTTAGATCTCCCACTCGAAACCTTATTCTTGTTTCTGTTCTGGGACCTTCCTCGTACAGACAAGGCATCTCCATTCTGACCCTCCATATTTCTCCGTCTCATTTCCTCTGATAGCAAGGCTAAGACAATGTCATCAAAATTCAATGTAGTTGTATTGCTACCTATTGCAATAACTAGACTGTCCCACGAGTATGGTAGAGAGCACAACAAACTGATGCACTTATCTTCATTTGATATTTTAATATCAACAGATGACAGCTGACTTACCACAGTATTGAAGGCATTCAGATGCTCTGTCACCGAGTCTCCATCCTTCATCCTCAGGTTATACAGCTTTTTCCGCAGGAACAACTTATTCACCAGAGAATTAGATTGGTAAAAGTCCCAAGTTTTTCCCACAAATTCTTCGCCGTAGCTTCCCCAGATACATTCAAAAATACTGAATCTGACACACACAACCGTATTGTGCTCTTAGCCTTCCGATCCAGTTTCTTCCAGTCTTCATCTGACATTGCCGTTGGTTTAGTACCTGGATCTACCGTGATCCAATGATCTTTATCCACCAGCAGATCCTCCATCTTGAGCTTCCACAACTCAAAACTCTGACCATTAAATTTCTCGATCTCTATCTTTCCGCCGCTCGCCATCTTCTTTCATCGCAAGAATCGATCCCGCAGATCTCCCACTGCACAGGGTCTACCACAGGCCTGAGCAAAAAACCCTCAACAACAAAGGCGTCCCCTTGAAGCCGAAACAGCTCTGATACCAAATGTAGGTTTTAACCCTGAACATAAATTATCTACACACGAATCTTATAACAGAAATAAACAATAGCGAGAGCATAAAACATAAAACAGATAAACACAGAGATTTTCCCCTGGATCCCAAATCGGGACGACCAGCTTGATTTTTCATTATATTCCTTTTAGTGTTACAACACATATATATACATGCTGAAGCATACATGAACCCTAATCCATTAACCCTGGATTAGAACATAACCGTAGTTTCCTTGACCGGATCTACAAAAATACTAGGGGCCGAAAACCATCGTACCCCAAAACCATGTGCAAAACCATGCACAAACCCATGGGCGCGGACTACCCACCGGAAATTAAGGACCAAAAATTTTTCGTCCTTGATAGGGTTTTCTTTAACATTTTAAAGAGAAAATTATTCCACCTTGTAACATTCAAGCCGTTACACACCAATCAATAGTGAATGAAAAGAGTGTGAAACATAATGCAGGAACATGTGAGACTAAACAAACTCATCCTATATTCATGTAATGGTTATGTCAGACAATTTTCCTCTTGTTGTGAGTGAGTGAGATTGATGTGGCAATTAAGGGACTGAACTATAATGACGATGATCGTTTATGATTAAATATCCCATTTTTTTGGTGGTATTGTTTGCCATTGTGTTTACAAGGGAGTTATGCTCATGGAGATTATGAGGCCACTCCAACATTTCAAATCGAGTGCATATATGAGGAATTAATTTTAAAACAAAAGTGATTTGATGCCACTCTAACAATTCAAATCCGGTGCACAAATGAGGAACTCTTGTTAAAACAGAAGTCAAATGTATGTCTTTGGGCAATGATTGGAAGACCATGTCAAATAATGAGACTAGAGCCTCCAAGTATAACGAGTTTCTTGATTTTTAAGTGAAGTGCTTCTTGCAATCCTTGCAAGAGCATAT
>JAXQQM020073645.1:0-11858 GCA_034641835.2 Pinus albicaulis | reverse complement strand
TTCATTAGAATTTTAAATATTAATAATCTAATATAAATATATTAATTTATATTTATTTCAAATATAATTAGAAAATTATCAAATAATAAATAACATCCTATATAAATTTAAGATATTCTTGTTTATAACTCCCATTTGCTAATATATGATTATGCTAATTTTATTGATAATATAGTTGTCCTAATTTTAACATCAAGTTGGAACCATTGTTCAATCTCTGCCTTCTGTTGTGCGCTGTTTCAAACGAATTTTATCGTCTCGATCTCGTATTATCTTCTGCGCTTACTATTAAAAAATTACTTAATTGTGTAATAGATATGAAACAATATAGTTTAAAATAAGTTTAACATTTTTAATCAAACTAATTCTAACCAAAAAAATCTCTCTAACGGAATATTGTCGTATATACAGCATCATCAATCTTTATATAAAGTTAGTTTCAAGAGGGAGGAATACTTAAAGTTTTATTGCGGTTTTTATTTGTTGGTCAAGAAGGTTTTTATTTGTTGGTTAAGAAAGTTGTTAATATTGGGTTAATGGAGTAAATAAAATTATTTTAAGTAATCTATTATAATTTATCAGAGTGATTTTCTTGTTCAACTAAATCTTTTAAACACAAATTTTCTTTACAAATTTATAAGTGAAATTATAGTCATAATTAATTATTGAATAGAATAATTAATTAATTCCTCTTCACTATTTGAAATCTATTTATTCCTCTTCACTATTTTTATGTACACTTTTTTAAGGCTTGGATTGGTTTTAATTGAATTAAGGTCTTGATGAAATCATTTGAGTAAGCTAAACTACCTTGGTGGTACAAGTTATGGGTTACCAAGGTAATGAATTTCATTTTCAACAATTTTCAAAAATATAATGAATTTGGTGAAATTGTTGAAAGTCTAATTTAGGTCAAAAACAAAAGATTTTGTTGAAATTGATGAAAATTAAATATAGGTTAAAACAAAATATTTTCAATTCCATTAGGATAAAATGAATTTTTCATTCATCATTAAATAAGAAGAAAATAAATTAGTTTTTTGAAAAGATAAGTGTGAAAAACTAGCCTTAGTCAAACTCCAAAAATGGGCTATATGAAGTGATTGTTCCTTCAATTACATTTATAAAATTCCATAATAATGAAATCAAGCTTTCATGACTAAAATTATCAAAGTCCTATAAGACTAAGAATAATTTTGATGAATACAACTTTTATAAAATCCACTCTTAACATAGCTGCTCACATTGTGGTGAGAAATATTTACATTACGATAAAGGAGAGGAGGAGGATGTAGAGGGTTCTTGGAAATCCTAGAAGGCTTATTTCTCATATGCTGCAATGATGTGGATGCTCCGTCCCGAGACATGACTATTTTCTTGCCACTATGTCTCACTTGCATTCATCCATCTTTTGGTGATGTGCCCTTGGTTTCATTGAAAGTTTCTTGTATCTTGTAAGGGGCCATATTGCTTGCTAAAGGAAACCCTAGTTACAGAAGCTCAATGAGAAACCCTAATCCAACATCTCGCTTCCTTCATTCTGCATGTAGACAAATATCATTGGTCAGATACAATTTCAAACAAAGGATGATACTAGGAATACAATCAACTAATTGAAAGAATGAAATAAATCAAAAAACTAATTTAGACCCCTGTGTGGCCAATCATTGTGCCACTCTGTTGTCAAAGAGAGTGGCTTTCATAGTCTCCCTGTGCTTTTTCAATCAATATTTTATCCATGGGTTTGCAATGGAATGAGTGTTGAAAGTAGCTCCACTGTTGTGTAGTTTAACTAGTTGTGGGGGGCCTGCATGTCCATTAGGCCTCAATAATAAATCATGGGAAATATCCAAAAACTTCAATTTTATTCCCTTTGCAAAGCCTTATTTCACTGCTTTCTCGAATTCCTCCACTCAACTTCGTGCATTTCTTCACCTAACAATGGCGTGCTAAATTGATCTTTGTGGAATGGTTCTCTGGAATCTCAGCCAGAATGTGGGAGTCATTATAGTGATATTCAACCTACACAATTTCTCAGGGCCGACGAGCTAGATCGACATTTTTAAACATGCCTGAACCTATAAAATGCCATCACAACCTAGTTTCATCACCAAGGAAACATCAACAGGTGTAGCGATGCCTCCTATTGCAAAAATTGCAACAGGAGACCTTTCTAGCTGATTGGTTTGTCTCACAAGCTCATAGGGAGCAACAATTTGTTTAGCAAAGTTAGAAACTTCATCATCATCCAAGATCTGCAGCTTACATGTATCATCCAAAATATACCTTACATGTCTTACTGCTTGTTACGCAGCACTTTGTCACCATCCCTACAATCCCCATCCTGCACATTGGAGGACCATTTCTGTGACTTATATGTAGCGTCATGTCTTGCAAAAAGTGTTATTGCATTCCTTTCCATGAGAAGAACATTTCCTCTGTTGACTATTCCTATAACAAACCATTAAAAACACATGATTTTGGGTCGGCGGTGGCAGGAAGTTATGGCATCATGCCCATAGAGAAATTAGCACTAGGCCCCATGCCCATTGGCGCTCTATCTCAATGGACTGTTTGCACCAAGTTGTTTTTGGAAAGTTTTTAAAATGTAGAAGAAAAGTTTCCATAGCCATCCACTTCATGAGCAGAGTCAGCATGGGTTGTTTGACTAAATAACATCGAACATATTCCTTTGTCTTCTTGTTTCCTACATTTGAGCAACCTCCCAAAGGATAAGGCCTCCCTTCCACTATTTGAGGGATCCCAGCCTCCTTGTTGAGGCGGTAAATCCCTTCTGCGGACAGAGGTGATCCCACTAGCCCAAGAGTGGGTCTAGCAACAATCAAATCACGCAATGACATTGGTTCCTAGTTATAATAAAGACAAAGATTGCGATAAGTGGCCTACCTCAAATCCCACGTTGTTGTTGTCGAGGAAGAAGCAGTGCTCTTCATCTATGGCCTGACAAATCATAGTCCTTCCATTTTCTCTGTCCGGACACCTGTACACATACAGAGAAACGACGACATACAACATAATACTTAAAGCATGTAACTATATATCAGTTAAAGAGGATATAATTCATTGAATTTCACAAAAGAGTAAACACACGAATGGAACCAAAATCAGATTCGCTCATATTAAAGATGACAAAAAGGGAGATTACAACCAAATGCTCTGACGTTATGATCTTCCTTTGGCGGGGGTTGCAGTGGAGCGCGTCTCAACGAAGCCTGTCTCAAGGCAGGAAATTATGGCCTCACGCCCATAGAGAAATTAGCACTAGGCCCCGTGCCCATTGGCGCTCTGTCTCAGTGGATTGCCTACGCCAAGTTGTTGTTGGAAAGTTTTTTAAATGTAGAAGTGAAGTTTCCATAGCCAACCACTTCATGAGCAGAGTCATCATGGGTTGTTTGACTGAATAACATCGAACATATTCCTTTTTCTTCTTGTTTCCTACATTTGAGCAACCTCCCAAAGGATAAGGCCTCCCTTCCAACATTTGAGGGATCCCAACCTCCTCCTCCTCTCCTATAAATAAATCTCTCTCACATAGATGCAGCTAGCTAATATTTTTGTACAATAGCTGAACAATCTGATATAGCTGGTGTGAGATAGAGAAGAGAGATACCTATTGTCGAAAGAGAGTCTAGGCTTATCACCTCGCCAAGTCTAATTCCCCGATGAATGCTCAAGACGCATTTTACATAGACCCGCTGAAGGAGGCTACAACGTCAATGCTCTTTTGGTTGTAAACTCTTTCTCTCTTCTTAGTAATACATGACTGATGTTTTGGTCCCCATTTTTCATTTGATATGATTAATCTTGTGGAATACGTCTAATTCTCCTTAACCAATTATATAGTTATGAATGCAAGTATTGTTTTGTATTTTGCTATCATTCTTTGATCCTTGTGTAGGAAGCTGAGTACCACTGTTGAAGGACCGTGAAATTTCAGGACGAAGATCAGGAGACTGCTACCACAACTACGAAAACTACGTTGGAACAAACGTAGGGCATTTATCCCGACTCAGTTTCATTCAGTAACTAGGAATCGACACATTAGCATGTCCTCTTGCTGGTAGACCCACCCTAGGGCTAGAGGGATCGCTTCTATCCGCAGAGGGGATTTGCCTACACAACAATTTGGAGAATCCGATGGGGATCAGTGTGTGTTTGTCGTCTCATTATTTGTAGAGCATTTGGCTTGTCTAGTCGACTTTCGTTGTTTCATCATTTTCTTCTTTGCTTGACTTTTCTGACTATTTTCAAACATCCTGTTAATTTCCAGAGTGTTAATTATGACATTTGCTCAGTAGTTTTATTTTTTTCCCATGCTTTTCTAGCTCAGAGATGATTTTATTTGAATAGTCATGCTGATTGGCACATGTTTCTTTTGTCACAGGTGTGCTAGCCCATGTTTAACGCGGATTATAGCTAAACAGTGTTGTGTAACCAGCTCCAAAAAGAGAAGAAAAGAGATATAAACGCCTTAGAAATAAGCCACTTCGAGGGGGAAACCTCCAATACATTACATAAATGAACAATTCTTGGATGATACAATTTACAAAACCTCCTTTCTATATATAGGAGTCCATGGGGCCATAATGTAATCCTAGTGGGCCACAATGTAATCCTCGCCGACCTAACAATAATAATTTAAGGGCACAATAATAACAATATGGGGGTTACAGGGGTACAATAATAACAATAAGGGGGGCTACACTAACATAATAAGGGGCTACACTATTAATATAGGGACATAACATGCCCCTCTCCTTCAAAAAAGTGTTGTCCTCAACGCTTGATTATTTCTTGATGCTTCTGTATAAAATTCTCATCCTCCCATGTGAAATATTCTACAGGAAAGTTCTTCCACTTGCTAAGATACTCTGAAATTGATCGTACTTGTCGAGTTCTTGTTTTTGTGACTGCTTCAGAACTTCTTTCGATGTGATGTTGATATTCTTGTTGTTTCATTAGATTCTGCACCAAAGTTAGGTTATCCTTTGACAGTTGGAGAACTTGTTGTTGATGCTCGATGTCATCTTCCACTAATTTATCATCCATATTAGCTATTATTTTATCCTTCAAACCATCCAAATTAGCCTCCATTTCTTCTTTTAAACCATCTATGTTAGCTTCGGTTGCTCTCCGTAAGATCGAAATTTGTTGCACTTGGTACCGTAATTTTGATATCTCATACTGCAATTCTTCCACTTCATGCATCATAGTATAGATTTACAAAGGCTTGATGGGTGTTGAATTATTTTTAGGAGGAATGAAATACTGAAATATATGCTCAATAGGACCTTGGAATCACTTCAAACTGATTTTTCAAACAAGATTTATGCAATTCGGGAAAAACAATACACACCTTTTACTTGCTTTTGAGGAGCTCGATATTGGAATTGGATTATCTCTGTGATTGCGATTCTTAAATATCTGAAATTCAGTACTGAAGTAGCCCTCTGAATTATCTTTTGAATGCCATAGGTCTCACCTAATTTGGATTCTCCAAGACAAAGTTGTGTCCAGTCTCACACAATGACCTAATTATGGACTGGTTTAGTAGAGCGAACTTGTACGACTTACCACGTGTCACTGTTTCATCCTTTGTTTCTGAAATTGATAGCCACGAAACTACAGTCTGTGTACTTGTGACCACTTTTTACGGTACTCCAATCCGATTCCCAGAGAGAGAGTTATTGAACTTTTCCCATGATCACCTCTTTGAGCTGAAATTCAGGAGCCTGAAAAAGCACTACTTTCCACAGATCATATCTCCAAAAATATTACAAACCAAGCTCTGAAATTTTTTGAAGAATTTCCTCAATATTTCAGCCTTGCACCATACAAATTTGAGATTCTGAACCTTCGTAGAAAAACAATTATAGCGCAAATTCCACGATGACCTGTTTAGGAGCCTGAACAAAGACCTAACTTACACAGATCATATATCTGAAAATATTGCGAACCAAGCTCTGAAATGTTTAGACAACCTTCCTCAAGATTTCGGCTTCACACCCTAAAAATTTCGGCTCTTGAAGTTGCGTAGAAAAAAATTTATAGCAAAAATGCCACGATGACCTGTTTGGAGCAGCGAAACCCTAGAATCCAAAGCTCTGATACCAAATGTTTTGTAACCAGCTCCAAAAAGAGAAGAAAAGAGATATAAACGCCTTAGAAATGAGCCACTTCAAGGGGGCAACCTCCAATACATTACATAAATGAAAAATTCTTGGATGATACAATTTACAAAACCTCCTTTCTATATATAGGAGTCTATGGGGCCATAATGTAATCCTAGTGGGCCACAATGTAATCCTAGCCGACCTAACAATAATAATTTAAGGGCACAATAATAACAAAATGGGGGTTACAAGGGTACAATAATAACAATAAGGGGGTTACACTAACAACAATAAGGGACTATACTAGTAATATAGGGACATAACAAACAGTCGCGTTGAATCCTGTAGGATTGAATTTGACCTCTTTTATGACTTTTTTCAGTGTTTCTTGTCTCTGGATTAGATTTTTACCTTGCAATTGGTATACTGAGATTGTTTTGACTCTGTAGTCTCAGTATTCTCAGCTATTTTTCCATCGTCTTATCAATGGAGTTTCTTTCCCTTGGGTTTCTAGGTGCCCTGTGCTGTTTGTTCAGCCCTCTCCTCACTGAGCCTTCTGAGTTAAGTTCGGGTCACTTTGATCTCTGTTGTTTCAATTCGCTGACTGATTGTGTTAGTATTTATTTCAGTTCTTCATGTATTTGGTTTGTTGAATGATCACTTTTTTTTTTCATTTAGCTCTCCATTCGTCACTTGGAGCATAGATTACATTACTCGTTAGATCGTTTCGAAATCCCTTTGTTTGCTTGGAAGAGTGCATCCTTGCTTTGAGTGAATTTTATGTTTGTATTGCATTGATCTCTTTGTTTTAGATCATTACATTCGTAGTGCTCATAACTAGTGTTTATTTTTCTTTTTAGTGTAACACTACATTGTGTGCTTCATTCATCTAAAAAGAAAAAAATTGCATTCTTTCGTTTAAATCGAAAATGAAATTATTCTTTTGCATTAGTAGCTCTTAGCGAACTAGGAAAGAATTTTCATTTTCTGATTTGGTTGTAGTAGATGCATTAGTGAAATTCTTCTTGTGATTCAATTGTTTACTGCTTTGTCATAGATCTCTATCCTTCTCTTAGCTAGCGTTCATTGAATGGAAATTATTTTCTTTTGCATGTAGAGTGCATTTAGGAATTCGAGATCACATTAGATAAGGCCTTGAAATCACAACATTAATTCAAGATTAACCTTAAAATGAATTCAATCAACCTAAGGAAGCATTGAAACCTAATACAAATATTTTAGAGGTCTAGGATAGTGACATGTTCCGACATCGTTAAACCTAGTAGCTGTCATTTTCCATCTGGCTTTAGAGAGCACTAGCATAGACTTGTTCTCCCCGTACCATCGCGTATATAAAGGGAGACCCTCATAGGTTGTAATCCTTTATCCATAGGAAGCCGAGTCTGCCGACTTGTAATTGTGATACACCAAACACAGCATTCGGGGAGATTTCCTACACGTATGTCAAGTCCTTGGTCATTTCTCTTTCATTTGATCACCAAGGTGTATATTGCAGTTCATGGAATTGAGTTTCACAATTTCTCAAGCCCGACGAGCTAGATCGTCACTTTTGAACATGCTTGAACCCATAAAATGCCATCACAACCTAGTTTCATCACCAAGGCAACATCAATAGGTGTAACAATGCCTCCTACTGCAAAATTTTCAACAGGAAAACTTTCCAGCTGTTTGCTTTGTCTCACCAGCTCATAGGGAGCAACAATTTGTTTAGAAAATTTATAAAATTCATCATCATCCAAGATCTGCAGCTGACGTATACTGCCAAAAATATACCTTACATGTCTTACTGCTTGTTACACAGCATTTTGTCACCGTCCCTACAATCCCCATCCTACACATTGGAGGACCATTTATGTGACTTACATGTAGTGTCATTCTTTGCAAAAAGTGTCATTACATCCCTTTCCATGAGAATAACATTTTCTCTATTTACTATTCCTAGAACAGACCATCAAAAACACATGATTTTGGGTCAACGCTGGCAGGAAGTTATGGCCTCACGCCCATAGAGAAATTAGCACTAGGCCCCATGCCCATTGGCACCCTGTCTCAGTGGACTGCCTGCGTTGAGTTGTTTTTGGAAAGTTTTTTAAATATAGAAGCGAAGTTTCCAATGCCAACCACTTCATGAGCGGAGTCAGCATGGGTTGTTCAACTTAATAATGTCGAACATATTCCTTTGGCTTCTTGTTTCCTACAATTGAGCAACTTCCCAAAGGAAAAGGCCTCCCTTCCACCATTTGAGGGATCCCAACCTCCTCCTCCTCTCCTATAAATACATCTCTCTCACATAGATGCAGCTAGCTAAAATTTTTGTACAATAGCTGAACAATTTGATATAGCTGGTGTGAGATAGAGCAGAGAGAGACCTATTGTCGAGAGATAGTCTAGGCTTATTACCTCGCCAAGTCCAATTCCCTGACAAATGCTCGAGATGCATTTTGACTGGACCCGCTGAAAGAGGCTACAATGTCAAGGATATTTTTTATGTAAACTCTTTCTCTCTTCTTACTAATACATGACTAATGTTTTGGTTCCCATTTTGCGTTTAATATGATTAATCTTGTGCAATACATCTAATTCTGCTTGACCAATTAGATAGTTATGAATGCAAGTATTGTTTCATATGTTGCTATCATTCTCTGATCCTTATGCAGGAACCTGAGTACCACCACTGAAGGACTGCGACGTGTCGAGACGACGATCAGGAGACTGCTGCCACATCTACGACAACTGCGTTGGAACAAAGGTAGGGAATCTATCCCAACTCAGTTTCATTCATTAACTAGGAATCAACGCATTAGCATGTCCTCTTGCTACTAGACCCACCGTAGGGATAGAGGGATTGCTTCTATCCATAGAGGGGATTTACCTAAACAACAAGTTAGTGACTCTTTTGGGGATCAGTGGGTGTTTTTCATTTCATTGTTTGTTGAGTGTTTGGCTTGTCAAGTCGATTTTGGTTGTTTCATCATTTTCTACTTTGCTTGACTTGTCTGACTGTTTTCAACCATCCTGTTCAATTCCTGAGTGTCAAGTCTGACCTCTGCTCAGTGGTTTTATTTTTTTTCCCGTGCATTGTTCTTGACAATGGATTCATACTCCTCCACCATTGCATCAACCCAAGCAGGCTGCTGCACTGCTTCCTAAAAGGAAGATGCTTCACTCACAATAAATTTTCTCATAAGAGCCATGTATCCAGTAAATCAGTCAAGAGACTTTCATTGTCTATGCTGTGAAGTATTGGGGCTCCTACATTCTCTATAGCATTAAGTCTCATCCCATAAGCTTCTGTGGTGCGCCCTTTTCCATTTCTGATGGATGGCTCTACATGATTGTTTTCCTCCACCCCATGAACCTCCTCATGTGGTTGATCCACGTCTTGAGACTCATCTTTGGGAACCAACAGTTCCTTCCCTGCATTCTGTCTAGCTCTCTATCAAGGGACAACCACATGGATTTCTCCTCATCAAATTTGATATCCCGTCGCACAATAGTCATTCCTTTGTTTGGAAAATACACACGATAATTATGGGGTGTTTCAATGTACCCCACAAAAATCCCAACCTTAACTGTTGGTTCCAACTTCTTCCTGGCATCCTTGGTCACATGCACATAAATAGATGAGTCAAAAATATTTAAGTGTGAAACATCAGGGTTCTTACCAGTGAAAGCCTCTTCAGGTGTACTCATGCCAAGTAGTCTATGAGGAAAAAACAATGTTACTGATGAAATAGGTAACCTCGGGTGGACATGCTGGATGCGTTTAGTAAATTTGGTTTCTTTATCAGCCTCATACAGTACATGTTTGGATTCTGTATGTGTAGTTGCAGGATGTATGGCAACATCAGGTGGTGGTGCATTGGGAGTTAGATCAATGGAGTGCTTGTCCTGACAATGTAGAGGAACCTCTATGAGTGAGGAGAAATTGTCATCGTATTTCTCCATGACTTTGTCCGTCTCCTGCAGCCGTGAAAGGGAGCCCTGTTTCGAGGTTGTTGCCACAATATTCTTCTTTCCCTGTGAGCGAGTCGTAAGGAAAATGAATTTCCTGGTCTGGGAAACAACCTTACTGCGTTGTTTTGCAGTAGTCAAAGAGATGGCAGGAGGCGATACTACCTCAGGTATCCTGTACAAGTTATTTCCCAAAGTAATAATAACAGCACGAGGCCTAGACTCATACATAGCATGTTGCCTCCACAAGTATGGTTGGCCCAATAATACATCAGCTACATCAAGAGGAGCAACATCACACAATACCTCATCCGTGAATGGCTTGATACTGTATGGAAGGCGGCACTGCTGGCGGATGCGGAGATCTCTCCCTGGGTGGATCCACCCGATGGTATACGGCTGTGGGTGTGCTATGGCTCCGTGAGGCCGAGCCGCTTTTACGACCTCTCGCTAAATGAGGATCTTTGGCTTTCGTTGTCGACAAGGAATTGGCATGGAGAACCCTTCACCCACATCTCTGAATGGAAGAGGTGCTCCCCTCCTTTGGATCCTCGAGATCCTCCCTTCTGGATCTTGTTGGTGGCAACAATGGCACTGGGATCCGCATCAATGATCTGCTTCCCTTTGTCCTTGCCTTTGTCTGGTTCTAACTCAGGATCAGAAAATGCATCTGATTCGGGTGCCTTTAGTTCAGCCACCAAAGACTGTTTGGCCCGACACTCGTTTGTGCTGTGAGTGGGGCTGTTATGAAATTCACACCACTTCCCTGTGTCCTTATTTGGATTTGTGGTGTTGTTATGAGTCGCATTGCTTTGGCCTTGCCCCTTGTTCTTCGATTCGGGGGCACCTTTCGGATTCGCAGATCCAAAGTCTCGCTTCTTCTGCTTAAATTTCTGCTCGATCTTGGCGGCATAGTGATATGCCGTGCCAAGCGATGTAATGTCGAGGAACTCCATTTCCTCCTGAATGTGTTTGTGCAGACAGCCGCGGTACTTGAGCACCAAATGTCTCTTCGAATCTTTAATACCCAACTTTGTGCGCAGGGTATGGAACAGATTCGTCAGTTCGTGCACATCTTGATCCTTTTGTTGCCGCAGCGTGGTCCATTGGATGTATTTGTCCTCATAGCTCCCCATGGGGTAATATTGTTCCTTGATGTCGTCTCAGAACGAATTCCAAGTGGGTGTGGCCGAGAACAGAGAGGGTTCCCCTTCGCCCTCTTGCTCACGGTAGGTTTCCCACCAGTCTTTGACATGGGGGGCGGCTTTGAGGAGTGCAAAAATAATCTTTTCTTGGTCAGAGAAGTCATGGACCGAGAAATACCCTTCCAGCAAATTTAACCATCTATCTACGGCATTTGCATCTATTTTTCCTTCAAATATAGGAATGTCAAAGTTTACCTGTACCTTGAAGGGAGTGGCGCCTCCAGAGTGGCTGTTGGATGCAGATGCGCCATATGTGGGCAGTCGTTGAAGGATTCGAGCAAAGTTATCCATCATCACGTTCCTTTGTTTCTTGAGAGCCTCCTCGAGCAGTATTTTGATAGGATCTCCTGCTCCCTCGTCTTTCTTTTCTTCCGCCATGGGAGGTCGTCGGGGTTTGCGAGGCTGATCTTGCAAGGGTTCAACCAAATCGAGCCCTAACTCCTTATACCCTGACCGTGTTGGGGACATGCAAAGAAAAACAAAGAAAGAGCAGACCCCCTCTGATACCACTGATCCGGATTTATGCAGGAACGCAACAAAATAT
>JAXQQM020068268.1:0-77928 GCA_034641835.2 Pinus albicaulis | reverse complement strand
CACTTGTTTCATCTAGACCGAGAACTAGTACACCTTCAACTCAAACCCATCTTCCATCCTTTACTGATCCTGGACTTCTAGAAGATCTAAGGTCACCTATTCCATTAGAGAAATCTTCCACTTCATCCACTGAACCTGCCATAGAAGAAGATCCAAAAACTCTTGTTGAGGATACAAACCTTTCTACTCCCACAGGAGAGTCAACCATGGCAGAAGAAGGAGGAGGAGGAGTTGTTAATGGAGAACACACATTATTTGGAGGAGGCAGAGGTAGAGGTAGAGGAGAAGGAGGTAGAGGTGCAGAAGGAGGAAGAGGTAGAATAGGAAGCTCTTTTGGGTTCCCTATACTTGATGAAGAAACCAATACAACCATGAAAAACATTTCACCTTCTGTCCTTCCGAACTTCTATGGACTTAAAACTGAGGATCCTGAAACTTTCTTATTCGAATTTGAAGTGCTGTGTAGAACTTATGACTATCTACAAGATGCTCAAAAATTGAAATTATTTCTTCAACTCTGAAAGGAGCAACATTGAAGTGGTTTATGAGTTTAAACAGTAGTTCTATTAGAACATGGGAAGACATGAGACAAGCATTTCTAGAGAGATACTTGGATTATTGTATGCCGGTTAATCATAAGGAAGAAGTGTTCAAGATGTTACAAAAAGAAGATGAAAACTTAGAAGATTTGTTGGAAAGATTTAAATACAACATAAAAAGGGCACAAATGGAAAACTTAGATCAAGACACTTTAAAAGCTCTTTTGTTGAAAACAATTAGGGATGAATGGTTGGATATCCTTAACATGATGGGAAAAGGGGATATATCACAACTCACATTACCTGAAATATCTGAGCTATGTATCAACCTTTCAAGAGGGAAATCTAAAACTGTCAAAGGTCCAAGAGATCCCGCTCTTGCAAGGGCAAGCAAGTCTGCTTCTGGGACAGTAAGTAGATCAGAAATAGGACACATGCTTGATGATTTTAAATCCGACATCTTAGGGAGTCTTAGTGAACAAATAGACACCCTCAAGATACAAAACAAGCAAAAGGCTGAATCTGATGCCTTGGCAATCTTTTGTCCCAAATGTAGGAAGAAACATGCCTTGAGAGAGTGTCCTTTAGATGTAAAAGTTGTAGAAACCTGTGTTATTTGTTCTGAGAAACATGAGACCAAGAATTGTCCTTCTCTTCCTGGTCTCAAGGTTGTTTTTCAAGAAGAAACTCCAACAGATTCCACAGAATCTCTTAACTTTGTATCTAGAAGACCTTGGCAGGGATCTCAGACACAGGGATTTCATGATCAAATGTATAATCAACCTCCACCTTGGAATTCTTGGCAGCAACCTTGGCCCCAATTCCAAAATCAATCTCAAGCTTGGGCACAAGGATCACAAGGTCCCTATGGAAGATACTCTCCATATTATCAGTATCCACCATCCTATCCACCATATCCATATTTTTATCCTCAAAATCCTCAACAAAATTTTCCTCAAAATCTTCAACAAAATTTTCAACAAAATCCTCAACAACATCATCAGAACCAACCACATCAAAATCAACCACTTCCATTACCATTCCCTCAAAAATCAAATCAATTGCCGGCTCAACCCATACCAAACCCCAATAATAAGAACCCTTAGAATACATATATGATAGAAGGCCAACAGTTTCCAATGTATTTAATTACTCCTCTAGACCTTAGTGATGTTCAACTTAGGTCTCGAAGGATACTTGAAAAGAGGAAACCTTCTCTGATCATACAAGAACAAGATAATTTTGAGGAAGACTCCCTACGGGTGAATAAAAGTCTTGAGGAAGACACATCCTTTCAAGACCCACACATTGAAAAACTAAAACAAAAAGATCCAATAAATCCAACTCCTGTATTAGAGCAACCATCCACATCTACTTCTATACCTCCCTTTCCGGAAAGACTACAAATTGATAGAGGTGTAGAAAAACAGATCATGGTGCCTAATTATGATTTCTTAGATGAATTGAGAAATGTTTGCATTAAAATTCCATTATTGCAAGCCATCAAAGAAATCCCAATTTTAGCCAAAACAATAAAGGAGTTGAGTATGAAAACAACAAGAAAAAGAATAAGAGAAACCAAGAAAATTCAACTGGTAGGACAAATAGCAGACATTATGATGGGCAAGATTGCTATCCCAAAGTATCTTGACCCAGGAAATCCAGTTGTCAAAATTCACATCAATGGAATTGAAATTCAAAACACACTCATTGACTTAGGAGCAGCAATAAATATCATGAGTAGACAAATCATGGACAAACTGAAACTTCCTAATCTTCTCTTTACACCCATACTATTACAATTAGCAGATAGATCTGTGATCAGACCAGATGGGGTAATAGAAGACATTCCAGTGTCCCTAGACTCTTGGGAGTACCCTGTGGATTTCATGATCCTAACACCCAAGAATAATCTAGGAGGCCATCTTGTTATACTAGGAAGACCTTGGTTGGCTACAGCTGATGCCTTTATTAGTTGTAGGTCCGGTGATATGTATATTTCTGATGGTAGTTCAACAAAGAAATTCATTTTATATCCTCCAGCTAGGACAATTACAGAACTAGATGACACTCAATGGATAGAGGATGAAGAATATTTACAACCACTCTTCACAATTTCAGAAATTAGTGAAGATAATCAAATTATGAATACTCTAGAAAACTTTGAATCTTCTCCAGAACACAAACAAGAATCATTTCAAGAGGGATCCAATATTGAGTTCTTGTCATCTAGGCAGATGTCTCTTCATTCTATGGACAAATTTGGCAGCTCTACAAGTGAAATTTTTCGAGGCAAAACCTTGAACATAAACAAAAACCTAGAAAAATCTCAACAAGAAGAGTTAGTCAAAGTATTACAGAGACATTCTTCTGCATATGCATGGGAATACACTGACATGAAAGGGATAAGTCCCAAGACTTGTACTCATCACATTTATATAGAGGCAAATTGCAAACCAATCAGACAGCCTCAAAGACGGATGAATCCAAATCTTAGGGAAATTGTCAAGGAAGAACTGCAAAAATTATTAAATGTTAATTTCATCTATCCTATTTCAGATAGTCAGTGGGTTTCTCCTTTAGTGATTGTGCCTAAGAAAAATGGAAAATGGAGGGTGTGTGTTGACTACCGAGAACTGAATAAAGCTACTCTTAAAGACCATTTTCCCTTACCTTTCGTAGATCAAGTATTAGATACATTAGCAGGTAAAAAGTACTTTTCATTCCTGGATGGATTTAGTGGTTACAATCAAATCCAAGTAGCACTTGAAGACCAAGATAAAACCACATTTACTTGTCCTTGGGGTACCTATGCCTACCGAGTATTTCCATTTGGGTTATGCAATGCACCTGCAACATTCCAAAGGGCAGTATTAGGAATGTTTTCTGATCTGATACATGACTGTGTAGAGGTGTACATGGATGATTTTACAGTTTATGGGGATACATTTGAAGAGGCTTTAGAAAACTTGGAAAAGGTCTTAAAAAGATGTCAAGAAGCAAACCTTTCACTTAGTCATGAAAAATGTTTTATGATGTTTACTGAAGGTATTGTTTTAGGGCACCACATTTCAGGGGATGGGAATAGAGTTGATGAGGCAAAAGTTGAAGTCATTTCTAACCTATCCATTCCAAGTTGTCAAAGAGATGTTAGAAGTTTTCTAGGATTTACAGGGTATTATCGGAGATTTATAGAAAACTTCACCAAAATAGCATCTCCTCTCTTCAAATTACTTACCAAAGATTGTGAATTTAAGTGGACTTCTGATTTCCAGTTAGCTTTTGAAACCCTGAAAACCAAAATTTCTGAAGCACCTATATTAAGGGGACCTAACTGGAAGTTACCTTTTCATATCTCAACAGATGCTTCCGATACAGCTCTAGGAGCAGTATTGGGACAGAAAGATTTAATTCCCTATGCTATCTATTATATCAGTAAAAATTTGACTCCTGCAGAGTTAAACTATACTGTAACTGAAAAAGAGTTTTTAGCTGTTGTTCATGCCATTAACAAATTTAGACACTATATAATAGGCTATGAAACTTTTATTCACACTGATCATTCTGCCATTAGATATTTAATGAATAAATCAATCACTAATGGTAGAGTTATAAGATGGTTGTTATTATTACAAGAATTCAACATTACTATTCTAGATAGGCCTGGAAAACAAAACACTGTGGCTGACTTCCTGTCTAGAATTCAAAATATCAAAGATGACACTCCGGTTGAAGACCAATTTCCTGATGAATATCTTTTTGCAATCTCTACTCAAACTCCATGGTTTGCTGATATTGCTAATTATTTAGTTTCAGGAAAATTTCCTTCAATTATGAATGCAAGGGATAAAAGAAAAAACATTAATGATAGTGCAAGATATTCATGGGTCGCTAATGAGTTGTACAAGACAGGTTCAGATTTGATCATTAGAAGGTGTGTTCGTGAAGATGAGATGCTTGAAATTCTCAAGGCATGTCATGATGAACCTTGTGGCAGACACTTTGCAGATAAGAGGACAGCCTATAAGATCCTTAATTTAGGATATTATTGGCCATCTTTGTTTAAAGATGCAAGGGAGTATGTAAAAAGGTGTGACAGTTGCAAAAGGGTAGGGAAACCTTCTCCTTCAGGTGAGATGCCATTACAACCTCAGGTACACATTGAACCTTTTGAAAAATGGGCTTTGGATTTTGTAGGACCTATTAGTCCTCCATCAAGATAAAAGAAATACATATTAGTTTGCACTGATTATGTTACTAAGTGGGTAGAAGCTAAACCATTACTTGTTGCTAATGAATCATCTGTAGTTACTTTTCTTTTTGAGGATATTTTCACTCGTTTTGGTGTCCCAAGGGAAATTGTTACAAATCAAGGAGCTCAATTTACATCAAGGCTAGTGGAGCAAATGATGGAGAAGTACAAAATCAGACATAGAACATCTACTCCTTATCATCCACAAGCAAATGGTCGAGTGGAATCCACTAATAAAGTCATTGAAGGAATCCTAACAAAGACTGCTCATCTACATAGAAGAGATTGGGTAGATAGGCTTCCTGAAGCCTTGTGGGCCTATAGAACTACATGGAGAAACACAACAGGCCATACTCCTTATGAGCTTGCTTATGGAAAGCAAGTTTTGTTTCCCATAGAGTTCCAAATTCAAACATTCAAGATGGCAGTTCAGCTAGGACTTGATCTAACGGAGGCACAAAAGCATAGACTGGAGCAAATTAATGAATTGGATGAGATCAGACAAGATGCAGTTCAGAAAATAAGTCTAGTCCAACAGCAAAGGGCTAGATGGCATGACAAGTACATCAAGGAGAAGAAATTTAAAGAGGGTGACTGGGCTCTCTTGTTTGATTCAAAATTCAAATATTTTCAAGGGAAATTTCAGACACATTGGCTTGGGCCATATGAAATTGTTCGAATTTTTGATAATGGGGCAGTAAAAATCAGAACTATAGATGAAGAAGAGGTCACTTTTCTTGTGAATGGTCATAGACTGAAGCTATACCACAAGCCACTCTCAAGAGAAGAGTTTGTCAAGAAGTTCCAAGAAGAAAATGATGTGAAGTTAATGAAGAAGAGTCTCTCTTCTTCATCAACTTGATTAAATTTTCTGAAGCATTTCTCTTTTGAAAAAAATAAAAAATAAAAAATATATATATATATATATATAAATAAAGGTATAAACATGAAAACCAATCATTGATTGGCATGTTTATACAGAAAAGATAGGGTGAAAATCAGAGTCTCTCTGACACTCTAACTTTTCCCATTTTTGTTTTTATAAGCAGCTGTTATAAAAATCATAAGTTCAATTCCATAGTGCTTATGATTCATTTCATCTCACTCCATTCACTTATTCATCCATACTCCATCTCATCCATCATTCATATTTCACTCCATTCCACATTTCATTCATCTCATTCCATCTTCCATCCATCTCATTTTCATGTCAAAACACAAAATTTGATATCTTGCTGTAAGTGAATAAAATATGTCATGAATTGCAGTACAGCCCTTATGTTCCTTCATTCCATTTCATGAACTGAATCCATTTCATTCCATTATCCACTTCATACATATCATAATCCATCATCCATTTTCATTCATACTACATAACATTTCACCCATACTCCAAAAACATTCCATTTTCATGATTAAAGTGTTCTATGGGAACATTTTGCAGCTCAGTGGACATTCTGCAGCTGATCAGCCTTTTTGCAGCCCGATCGTCTTTCCGCAGCTACAAATCCTGAAGGCATCAACTAGCAGACATCAGAATTACAACAAAGTGACCCAGTGTATTCATGAATCAAAAGCATCAAGAAAATTATGAAGATTCCTCCAAAGATGAGCAAGAGAAGACAAAGGCTACAAAAACCAAATAAAGGGCAGAGGTAACAAGTTTAAAATTACAATGGCATTTCATAAAAATTTAGCATAGTTTAGTTATGGATTATTCGAAAGTGTTGTTTTAATTGTTTTTATTGATCAAACACCAACAAACCCTCTACAGACTTTAGATTAAAATCTTCCATTTCAAATTTCATATCCGATAGCATTTAAGCGGTGAAATGGCCAAAGCATTTGAATTTTCCACGTCTCTTAACCAAGACATTTAATGATGATGATTCCCTCTGCCGTCGTAAAATCCTCTGCCGTCTCCTCAATCATTAATACAATCCCTCCACCTCACTCCACTACTCCATTCCGTGACCACTACCATAACTTCATTCCGTAGCCGGCATTCCATTCCGAAGACAGAGATATTATTATCACCAGGAGCAGAGCTAAAGGATATCAGTTTGAATAGCATTGAGCATTGTAAACGCAGAGCAGAGCAGAAGGGTAAATTTGGAAGTATAACAGTGTGAGGACTCGAAGCCACTTGATCCCGTGGGCAGATAAAATATCACTGTGGACGGAGTTTGAAGCATTTTCACTATAAACACAGAATTGTAGCAGTGTGGAGTTTGAAGTCTTTTGTTACCAGAGACAGAGGTGTTGCAGTGATTGAGTTTGAAGTCTTTTGTTACCAGAGACAGAGGTGTTGCAGTGTTGAGTTTGAAGTCTTTTGCTACTAAGAGCCAGAGGTATTGCACAAAAAGAAATTTGAAGCCATCTGCCATCAAGCCCATCGTAGACATATCGACAAATTTGAAACGTTTCACATCCAACAGAAGCATATCAGTCCGAGGTTTTGAAGGCATTTGTCATTATCAATCAGAGGTATGTCATTCCAAAATTGAATCCATTTTCATTTAGAGCTTGAAGCCATTTCAATCCGAAAGTGAAAGTCATTGTTTTGTGGGTAGAAGAGTGTTAATTTGATATTGAAAAAATCATGGGTTTCATCGTAAGGACTGAACCTGTGGGTTCAAAATATTTAGAAGGTTACCCACAATGCAAGGAGATGTTACAACAAATAGGATGGCTTCAATTTTTGGAAAAATTTAATGGCTTCCATAAGGAAGTCACTAAAACATTCACAAGAGCATTTCAAGGGACCGAAGTTGAAATAGGGGATGTCAAGTTTACTGTCACTGAAGTTTTTATTGCAGAGGCTACAGGATTGTCCAGAACTGGGGAGAGATGGTTTAAAAATAGAGAATTCCACAATGACTCCTGGAAAAAAATTTTAAAATCACCAAATATGGATGTTAGTGTATTCAAGAAAGGAATTCCCAGTACTGCATTGAAAAGAAAATGGAGAAACATCTTACTTGTTTTACAAAAATTTGTTACATGTGAGGGTAGATATGGGACATTTTATGTCTACCAAATCAGACTAATGATGCATTTCCTGGGAGAAGACTTAAACCTACCATATTTCCTGCTTCAAAGTCTGAAGAAGATGGCTTCCTGTGTTCAGAGAAGAGTTCAATTTTTAGAGACAACCCTGTATCATCATGGTTTGGTCAAAATTTTGATTGAGCATCATCTAGCTAAAACAAATGATACATGGGATGATTTCTTAATAAGAAATCATTTTGAATAAGCAAAAGAACCATCACCGGAACCACAACCTACAAAGAGAAGTAGGAAATGGAGGACTTCAAAAGTTAAAATTGACAAACCAGTTCAAGAGAGCAGTGAGGAAATCATTTTAGAGAAGTTGACTCGAATCAAGAGGCAACTTAAGGAAGAGAAGATAATCAAGGAATATGCCACAGAGAAAGGAGAGGGATCCTCTCAGCCTAGGAGAAGCCACAGATTAAAGGGAAAACTGAAGAAAACACCAATCAAAAAAACAGGGGTAATCAATATAGAAGATGAAGAAACACCCATTGAAGAGGATGATGAAGAGGATTTTTATGAAGGAACCCCTGAAATTGATCCTGCTCAACAGGAAATTTATGACTATGTGGAAACCTTAGAGAGGACAGCTTCAGAAAGCAGAGAAAGAACCCCCAGTCCTCCACTGTATGAAATAGATATATTAAGAAGGGATAGGTATGAGTTGGAATTACTAAATAGACACATCAAAAATGAGAATGAAATTCTAAAAGATCAAATCAAGCTCAAAACCGATATGAACTCAACCTTATCCCTGCATATAAACAAAGTGGAGAGGACCAATGAGAAGATGAAGACAAGGAACAAAAAGCTAATCAGAGCACTCACCAACCTCAGGTTCAAACTTGTTATCAGGAAACCCAGAAGACCTCTAGCTTCCAGACAAAGGAGAAGAAGGGGATTAGATGTCCTTGCAGAAGCTTCTGAAGTCATAGGATAATTTGCATGAGGACATGCAAAGAGACAGCAGTGGGGGTATGTTGAGCCTCAAAACTGTGCTTTCCTTCACCTCATTTCACCTCATTTTCCCTTGTCCATTTCTATCTTAAACCCAATTGATCAATAAATATAGTTAAAATTACTTCTAGAATGAATTACATGACTGACTTGTTGAATTTTGTGATTTTTGCCATTGTTAAGCATTTTGACCGGAACTAGCTGCAGAATGCAGACATTCCGTAGCTAACCGGCGATTCTGCAGCTGCCTTCATGTTTGAGTATGTTCCAGGTGGCCTCTTGAGAAAAACCGTATATGGGCATGATCCACGTCATGTCTACATGGTTCGTTGCTCATCATGGAGGAAGAAATGAATTCTGGGTATGGTTTTGAACGTGGGGAACACATTTATGAAGGAAGACTCCTATTAGGACTGTCTCAGTCCAGATGTCTTTTCTTCTTCACGCAGCCACTTCAAAGACTCCTAACGTGATTCGGATAAGGAAAGACATTGTTCCTAAATTGTTGTAATTATTGTTACGTGCATTTGCTTTATAAACTCTTGGGAGACCGAGAGCTGTGTTAGAGATTTTATGTTATATCTGCTGCTAGATTTTGTTTAAACTCTGTGTTACGTCCTTGAAGACACAGAGTTTTATGTTCAAACTATTGCATCGTTAATGGAGCAGACAAAGTTATTTTGAAGGCGTGATTTAATTTGGAGTTGAATGCCGTCAAGTGGTAGAGGGCCCCTACCTCTTGCACGGATTTCTTTTGCGTAAATTAGATAAGTTTTCCTAGCTGCCTTTACGTTTTGCATTTGAATTGGTAGTTGTTTTGTTTTAGCTACTGTAGTCGTATTCATTCTAGTTCTTCCACAAGAAGACATTCTTCCAACAGATTATAATGATGAATGATGAATAGCTATAGTACTGTAGGAATTAGTTGTAGTTTTTGCTATTCACTATCATAGTTACACTTGTTCTAATCACTCTTCCACAAGAAGAAATTCTCCCAAGACATCCTTAAGAAGTTCAAGACATGACTGTGATAATGAATGATTTAGTTGTGTATTTTTACTAAGTATCATCTCTGTTCTTGCTCTTAAACGCTTGCCCAAGACATCATAATAACGAGTAGGATATGGGTATGATAACTTAGTTTTTCATTTGCTTTCAGTCCATTTGCTTACAATTGCATTTAATTACACAGTCAGAATTGTTCTACCCCTTCCAAAAGAAGGAACTCTTCCAAAATATCACTAATGATGAACAAACAGATTGTGTAACTTCATAGAATAATGCATGTTAGTATAGCTAGAAAGCTCCGGAGTTCATTGCATTTAATTCATGATCGGTTACTTCATTTCAAGTTTGATGATGACTTATAGTTCAACATTGTTCTAGTTTAGTAGCATCTTAGGTTCATTCTTAGATTAACTCATTGCACTTGCATCTCATATTCACATTGTCATCCTTTGCACAATAGATTACTTTAGTTGTTAGGATTAACAAGACAGCCTTCATTATTCACAAACATCTTCTTGTTCTAAAAACTACAAATGATCCATAGCCATAGGAACAGAAGATAACATCACTATAAGGTCTGAAATCTCTCTGCAATCTCCTCATCATTTTATAAACAAAGCTCTTCCTCAAAAGAACTACTTTGAAAAAGAAACCAATAACTCTTTGAGTAAAGGTTCTGTGATATTCAATTAAATTGCAGAATAGAACTAGGAATTAGTCATAGAATAGATGAGCTTAGAACAAAATGTTGCATCATGATAAGATTAGTGTTTAACTGTCTAGTTAGAGAACTTGCATATTTAGTGATCATTTCTCAAGTTTAGTTTGTGTCATCTGCCTAAGAAGTCATTATCAAGATTTTGCTTTCATTTAGTCTTAGTTCAGATTCTGCTTCAGTGTTTCCAATTGCATTTTCCATTCCACACATTAGACTTAACTCTGTTTTGATCACCAACCCCTTTCTATTAGTTTTCTAGGCATTTTCATTGTGAACATAAAATACCAAAAAAACCAAAAACATCATAAATCAACATAAAAAGACCAAAAACAAACACTACACACAACGCATTAGGAAACAAGGCACCTGGGTACATGTGGTACACTTCACTTCAGCGAGTTTTACAAATCCTGGTTGACAATTAAATGAGCTCAGGTTGGAGACTGTATGGCGGTAAAGCGATTATGGCGGGAATGGGAGAGAACAATATGTTGGGTAACACCAGTGTTGCCAAAAACTGCTAGGAGACGAAGCCAGCTGGGGGGTAGAGGAAAGGGGTTTGGGAGGCGACGTATGCTAGAGAGGCTGCCGTGGCCGATGCCTCAGTATCGTTACAACTTGATTCTGCATTCTCATTAAACTTGGTGCTTGATGTGGAAATCATGCATATTGTAGCCCCTGTGACATCGGGTGATGCCTCAGGGATAATAGGAGGATCTCCTAGGAATGACCATAGAATGGCTGACGGTTTGAATTGGCCAGGACCATATTCTTAGTACCGTGAAAGACCATCCGAGGTTGTATTTACATAGGGTAGAATTACATCCATGTTGGTTAGGGGATACTTCTCACTGTGTGTCAGCTGGTCTACAATAATGATGTGGTCATCTTGGGGGAACATCATAATGCGGAAGATGAAGGAGGCTATGGAGCACATGGTGTACATATAACTTCGCCCGAGGAGTATATTGTAATCCATGTGAGCATCCAAGACTTCAATGTCTATGTTGACCATCTTTCCGACTAAATAGACCAGGACATTTTGGTAGAGGTCGACAGGGGTTGAGGGACGACCATCGTATGCTCAAAGCGTTATGACTAAGGGTTTTAGTTCCGGAGAACCTAACTTATACCAAATTTTTTTTGACATGATGCATGTCGATGCACACTCATTTATGACACATCAGTGAATAGTGATATTATGGACCGACACTAGTATCTGGAAGGCAACCATAGAAGGAAGCCTAGGGGTGGCTTTGTATCAGTAGGGACAATAGTGCCTAATGTGAAAAGTAGGGCTTTCCGCTGCTTTGGGCATGACTGCAGTACTTCCAGAGCTAACATAGCGGAGGGAGATTAGCTAAATCGTCCATGATACTGTAATTATGGGCCACTTTGGAGTAGTTACCTACTCGCCTATTAAGTCCCTTTGTCATATTTGGCAATGGTTTTACAGGAATATTTGAAATGGTCAAAGGTGAAGTCGGCACACTAGTACTAGCCCCTGACGTAGTGGTGTCTGGTGGGGTGTCATAATTGAGATTCTGTGTTTGGAAAAACATCTCTTCCCCAATCATGTAGATTTCATGGCCGCTTTTCCCAGAATCGCCTGTGCATTGCTAGTGAGTGCTTATCGTCTCTTGCTTTGGAAATGGTTCTTGCATCATGGTGGGTTTCTAGGAAGATGCTCCTTGTCCTCGGTTACTCTGAAGCTTTTTTAGCTTAGGGAGATCAGGACAGTGGTGAGTATAGTGCCCGTACTCACCATATATTTAACAAGAATGGTTTGTTCATAGAGGTGGCATTTTTCCTTGCTATTGGGCATTGCTAGGCCCTTGGTTCTAATTCTGGTAAGAGTTTTCTCCAGCCTGGGATTGCGGTGGGCGCTGCTGGTTGCTACCCCCCTGTCTAGGGTTCCATTTTGGCTTGGTTTTTTTAACTTTTCTTTACCACGTTAGGAGGGTAGTTCTCTTGATTATTCTGGTGTGGTTGGTTTTGAGATAGCTACACAAAGTTCACCTGCATGTTGGTTTGCATGGGTGGGTCGTGTGATGGGGACTGAGCATAATGTTGTCCTATGTTTTCACTTAGTTGTTGGAGGGGGGTTCTTCCGTCATTGTTTCGTTCTGCGTACTGGGTCCCCTCAGTCGAAGGATAAGGTCCTCCTTGGTGATATTCTTGTGCCCTATTAGTCAAATTTTGTTGAGGCATATGATGATCTTAAAATCTGGGTTGAGACATGTTCTGTGTAGAACTATATGCGTAACCGCGGTTTTGACCACTGCTACCTAGGCAACCTTGGGTCATTGGCCCAATTAGTCCGTCTGCAGAGTTTGACACACCTAGGAATTTTTGATAAGTTTGTAGGTGTGGGGAATTAGTAAGGATGCTGTAAATGTATCCTAACTGTGTATAAATTAGTTCAAGCTTATGGGCTTTACTGATTGCATCCTCTTTAGATGTGGGGTATTGCTGCACCACATCCTTTGAAATCTCCGTTGTCAGAGTTTTCAAGGATAAATTGTGGGAGGACCCAATCATTGATTTTAGCTTTACATAAAATACGATGCTACCTCCATTCATGGAGATGGTCTAAGATATGGATGGCGGGAGTTTGTCTAAAATGAGTCAGTAATTCCATTCTCGAATCAGGGTGAATGGGTAACTGAAAATATGTGAGGAATGCGATAGCGAGGGCGCTAAAGGTTCCATGTGAAGCAGGAGGTTTCTCCACATACCACTTCGTGGCTACTCTTGTAAGAGTTCATTGAAATAGCCTTAATCGAATAGTGTCGTCGATGATACTATTTGATGAGAACCATAGGTGAAAGGTCATTACATGATTACCTGGGTCTTCCGCTTACTTGCCTTCAAATTTTGGTATATTCGAAGGGAGATTTGTGGGCATGGGAGGCCATGATGGATCGTGTGTGATGGGGTCATTTGTTAGCTTGGTTAAATCGGGTAGATTCAACGAAGATAATAAAGGTGACTAGGAGGTTGACGCCATTGCAACGTGTGAAGACACAAAGTTCTGGTTAGAACTAGGGTTATTCTGTGACGTACCCTGATGTGTGTTCAGATAGCTTCCCGAATGGGATGCACTCGTGTGCCCCCTAGGGGTCGAGGGGGGAGCAGTGTGCGGTGTGGTGTTGGGAGATCGGCTAGCGTTCCCAACTATGGTCACCCCAATAAAGGACGAACCAATGATTGTGGCATTATTCCATCTTTGATTCCTGAGTGACGAAAGACCTAGAACCCCTCCCTGTAATGGAGGGAGGTACAAAAGACACCTGGATCGACGAGGTTCTGTTGGGACCGTTCGAGTGTCGAGCAGGTTAGGTTTTGGAAAAATTTGAGAGGATATAGTCTATGATTAAAGAAAAATTATGGCCACATACATAAAACAAAGCAAAAATAAATTAATTTTCCTCATTAAATTAATCTATGTGGTCACTCAAGCAAAAAAAATGGTTTTTGTTTGTTTGCACATGATACTCAAAATATTAGAAGTCCTATGTGTCCTCAAACACTCAAAAGTAACTTGGCCTTGAGAATATTTCTTGCGAGTGCTGGCACAATGTCCCGTAAGAGATGGCAACACCCCCAATCAACCGAAGATGTTGGATGTGGAGCCTAATTATCCTGTTTATTTTGTATCACAATGTTGGACCCCTATACATTAATGGGGGCGGCTACGACTTTATGGAGCCCCCCCCATGGTGGGGGGTTTTGGGGGCAGTGCCCTCGAAGCTAAAAATAGTTGTAAAATTACCTTGTAATTATCATGAGAAGCTGTTAGCCAGGGTTATGTAACCACATTCATTTTGCTGGATAATGAAATGAAGGTAGACATTCAGGGGTGGGCGTAGCCCAAAAATGGGTGCCCAAAATGGGTGAACCACGTATATTTGTGTCTCTTTGGTTTTATGTGTTTTGTGTTCTTTTTTTTCCACATATATTTTATTTTTTCCATTGCTCTATAATATATAATTTTCTAACAACTGGTATCAGAGTCGAACGTCTATTTGGCTGATAATATCATAGGAAATAAGGGTTCCTCATTTGAGTGGGAGCAATGACAGAATATGGTAAGTTTAGAGTCGAGAAATTTAATGACGAAAAATTCTCGCTGTGGAAGATGCAGATTAAATATTATCTGTATCACAAATATCTGTACCTACCATTGAGCAAAAAAAAAAGAAGCTAACAGCTATGATATACGCAGAATGGGAGATTCTCGATAGAAAGGCACTCGAAATATTATGGTTGTGCCTTTTGGCAGCGGTAGCCTTCAATATTTTGAAGGAAACAAAAACAGAGGTTTTGATTAAGGCATTGGTGAAACTATATGAAAAGCCCTCGGCCTCAAACAAGGTATTTCTTATGAAACGTTTATTTAATATGAAGATGTCAGAAGGTGGATCTGTTGTAGACCATTTAAATGATTTTAATATAGTTACTATTCAGTTACGCTCTGTAGGGATAAAATTTGATGATGAAGTTAGGGCTCTTTTATTTCTGTGCTCATTGCCATAAAGCTAGAATGGTTAAGTTATGGCCATTAGTAACTCTATCTCTGGATCTAGTACTTTAAAATTTGATGATGTTTTCGGTGCTATCCTTAGCAAGGAAATGTGATGGAAAAGCTTCGGTGAGACATCGGGTAATGCTTTGAGTGAAAATTCTAGGGGAAGAAAAATGGAAAGATGAAAGAGCTGAGGATATCGCATTAAATAAAGGAAAGGAAGATCCAAGTCTAGATCAGGGATAGTGTACTGGAAATGTGGAAAGAAAGGACACATGAAGAAAGTCTGTAGATCTTGGAAGGGAAAAGGAGACACACAACAAGAAAACAATCATGAAGAAAATGTGACAGGTGATGTGTTACAAGATGATTTGATTCTTTTTTTCGAAAATGTTACTAAATCCTAGGTGGTAGATTCAGGGGCCTCATTCCATGCCACACCTGATAAGAAATATTTTCATGACTATGTTCAAGGAAATTTTGGACAAGTCCGTTTGGGTGATGATAAACCCTGTAAAATTGTTGGAATGAGTAAAGTTCTTGTAAAAAAACGGAATGGAAACCAATGGCTATTAAATGAAGTAAGGAATGTTTCAGATCTGAAGAAAAATATGTTTTCAACAGGGCAGTTAGGCGGTGAAGGTTGTGTGACAACTTTCACAGATAAAACTTGGAAGGTCAGCAAAGGAGCCCTAGTAATAGCAAAAGGCAAAAAGGTTGGTACATTGTATTTATGACATGGTATTTCTAACTCTCTTAATGATTTAACTTCCAAAGGAGAATATGCAACATTATGACATCATAAGCTTGGACACATGAGTGAGAAGGGTGTTAGAGTCGGTCCTTACAGCCCTCCATCAGAGATCATTTCGCTTTTTGCATATTCATTCTTAGGTGTCTCGCTCATTCCACTTCGTTGCATTTCGCTAGGAGCATGCCATTGACTGACGAGGGGGTCTGGTTGTCTTGTGTTTCCTCATGCTTGTACCTGCAGGGCTATTTAAAATTCCTCAAAAATCACTGAAGTTCATAGTCATTTCATTCATGGTCATTAATGATTGTTTTCATTAAAAAAGAGTCTTTAGTCTTAGAGTCTAGGGTTTTCAAGTTCTTTGCATACATGTCATAAAGCCCGCAGGCCATGAGGTTGGTTCCAAAAAGTTCTCGTTTCATATTTTTATTATCATAAGTATTTGAAGACATTTCTAGTCCAAAACTCTGTTTTGGAACTAGAAATTGTCTAATTTCATTTTTGTAATAATTGTATTTATTTCATCATAAGAAGCTTCAGTGCAAGCCTCTGATCTTTTCCTAAGCCAAGTGCCGGATCCCTGCAAAAGACAACAAAGTTATCAGTCCAAAAACTCAGAAAAGCCAAAGGAGAAGCATTGTATTAAAAGATCAAATGTCAAAGTGCAGAAACATTATGAAAGTGGGTTATCAAACAAATTTGAAATCAAATCTGATTTGATGAGATATTTTCTTCATGTATAAAACATGGAAACCAAAGTCATTTGCAAGAAATCCGCAAGGCAGAAGTCGAATTTGAGTTCTTGAGGGCCGAAGTCATGTTTTCATAATCGTGGATAGTGTTTGGAGTGCGCGCTACCCATACGGAGTGCGCGCTACCCACATGGTGCGCGCTACCCACTTAAATGCCACAGCCAGTGTTAATTAACACGGGCGCTACCCACTTGAGGCGCGCTACCCATTGGGCAGGGGTGCTACCCATACAGCGACAGAGCCCAGAAAATTTTTGTCTTGTGCCCAGTTTCGTATCAAATCGACTCCAGCAACTTGGAAACAGGTTTTTATCATTGCTCAGTAGATTTTTAGCATGATTGTGGTGTTATTGATGTTGGGAAACAAGCCTTGGTTGAAGAGAAATGTATGAACCCTACATTTATATGCAAATTTATCCCTTAAGGGTTTTGAATATATAGGGACAGTCTTGTGAAGGGTTTGAAAAATTTTGTGAATGATAGATATGCTCATGCCCTAGCACGTTGTGTACATCATCCTCATGCTCCTAGTTTATCATCTTGTCACTGCTGTCATGTCCTTTTAGGTTTTTACATAGTCTTATGTTGACTACTCTATATCCTCCACCACCATAGTATCACCGCTGTTGTCATCATCATTCTATTACCACTGTCATGGCATTTTTTTTCACTATGGTCATTGTCATGTTGTTCCTATTCTCCATTTGATAAAACACAGTCCCATATTTGTTTTCCCCTTTGACAAATTTTGGCCATCATTATAAAGTTTTACCATACATTTGCATTTGGTACTCATTTGTCAAATTTACTTGTGATCAAAACAATGATAGTTTTATGCCATTAAAACAGAGCCATCCTCATGATGATTTTGTTTTCCTGTGATACTTGGGCACATGTGTGACATTTATTGGGTTTTGAACATACATTAAAATTTTGCCTTCACTGCACCTATATCAGCATCCATATTGCAGACAACTTGTTTTCAGAGCCATGTCAGAGACAGACTCAGTTTATGAGCAGGAGTCTGACAGTGATTCCACAGCAGAGGGTAATGTGCCACGGAGGCCTCACAAAGGTGGCAAAGGTGGTAAACATCTCAGGGAGGAGCCTACTTCTTTGGCTCAATTGCAGGCATGTTCGCTTGCAATGGATTGTTTTCGGGTTCAGTCATGTTTTCGATTCTGTGAAATGATTTCACAAACCCAGCTTCATCGTGAACTAGCTCGTCTGTTTGTTCTTCATTTACGTAATGGCCGTGTAAATCTCGCTGGAGTAGATTTCTTTCTGTCACCAATGACTATTGCTCAGGCCACTGGCATACCAAATCTGGGAGAGGAATGGAACAAACGTCAGCATTTAGAGAAATTCCACTATGAGCCATACATCAAACCTGGGTATATGAGGCACTTGGGCAGAGTTTTTCCTTTCAGATTCCTGAGGGATGAGTTTGCACCACTGATGAAACTCATCATTCGGTATTTCAGTTGCGAGGGCAGATTCTCGTGTCTCTTTGCGTACCATGTCCGTTTGTTGATGCACTTCACGAGGGTACGTATGATGAACATTCCGTACTTCATGTATCGCAACATAGAGAGGATGGTGATTTTTGTACAGAAGAAGACCCCAGCACAGCAGCATAGGAGTATATATCATTACGCTCTGATCAAGATCGTAGTGGTACATCAGTTGACACAGCAGGGCATCACTTGGGAGGATTTCATCTCCCGTGACTTCTTCACGGCGCCACAACCGCCTCTTGAGGTAGTTCATGATGCGGGAGAGCCTTCACACCAGCCTGACATCCCTGAGATTGAGCATATCAGTGCTCCATTGTATGTGACATACCAGCGAGGCCACAGGGCCTTATTTGCAGCTACACAACGAGTATTATCTCCACTCGGGGTGGAAGGGGTCTCGCCGACTCCATCAGCAGAGTGAGTATTATCTCCACATGATGTGGAAGGGGTCTTGCCTTCTTCTTCAGCACAGGTACAGATCCAGGACAGGGGAAAGAAGCCCATGCATGATGAGGGCCCATCAGGAGGCCGGGACACGGATTTCACGATCATTGATGTTGATGCGAGCTCTCCTAGCTCGAAACTGAAAGAGATCATCCAGGAGCAGAGGGCCGAGAATGACATGCTGAAAGAGAAATTGCAGAGGGCTCATTGGGTGATAAACTATCTGGAGCAGCGTAACAAACAGCTGGAGGATGAGCACGAACTTTCTGAGCTACGGCGAATCCGTGAAGATCGACAATTGGCCTGGAAGAGACCTGGCGACATGACACCAATTGATCGAGATTTTGTACTCACACGGGTTAACATTCATTTGGAAAAGTTGATTGAGAAGGCCAACAGAGACAAAGACATGCTTCGCCACATGAAAGGTCATTATTGGGCTCGCATGCATGTCTGCAAAGCGAGAATGAAGATTCTGAAGAGGAGGTTGAGCGAAGCACTAAAACGGCGGAAAAGGCCTGATCCACTCCGGATTTTGGCCGAGGCTTCGTTGGCTGGGCATGATACTTGATGGAGGGTCTTCGCTCCGAATTTGAGCAAATTTGGAGAAAATTTTGTCAATTGTGATTTTTTATGCCTCAAAACAGATTTTTCAGCCATACGAGTAGCGCGTCCACATGCTCACTTTTGTTTGGGACACTTGCTGAAGGAAATATTTGTATTTTTGGGTTTTGCATGGTAATTTATGCATGCTCAGGTATTTCCGAAGCATTTCATCAGATTCTGGATGGTCAAAAGGCCCAAAAACACCATGAAAACCACCTTGCTGCCACCTTTTGCACCAGCAGGAAGTACTTCTGGGAGAATGAAGTTTTGGAGGGTCAAATGAGCTCCAAATTGGGAAATTCTACTTGGGTTAGATATCCAACCTCCAGGGCTTTCCAACGAGCTATCATGAGCCCAATTTGGATGCCGAGAAGTGCCTCAAAATCAGGCTGAAAGGCGCGCTACCCATACAGCTCAAGCGCGCTACCCACATAGATTTTTGGCTGAATTTTCAACTTCCAGCTCAGAATTTCGGCTAGTTGGGACCAGTTTTGATTGTGGATGAAATTTTTGGGTTTTCATGATGTAAATTGATGGTTGGCATGTAAATTTGGCTTATTTTTACCTATTCTAGAAGATTCACTCTCAAAAAAGTGAAAATCATGTAAATGAATCAGTTTCCACTCTTTTAGAGGCAAGTTGTTAGCTGCCTAGATTTTAGTTCCTTGATTTGAATTTGGTTGAAACTGATCCCTGAAGAATGAATTCGACCCCTAGAGGCATGGGAAGGGGTTAGAGTGATCTATATATTGTAATTTTTGAGACTTTCTACAGGTTGGACTCTTGGGAAACTTTTGGCACTATTGTACATATTTTTTCATATTTTGGCTAAGGAAAGATCAGAGGTTTTGCAGCACCTGTTGGGATTCTTGTGGCTTTCAGTTCTTAATGGTGTTTTCTCGCAGTTTACTGTAATTTCTTTCATGTTTAATGTATGCCATCCCTTCTTATGCTTCTGAAATTAAATGAATGAGTAGATGAGGTTGAATCCATTGTTTACAATGCTCTGCCTTTGAATTCGTTTAATTTTACATGTTTTCGCCTGTTTGAAACGGATCCATGTTCATCCTTGCCCTTTTCAGCTCCTTGTATTTATGATACATCCATATATCCAATAAAAAGCATTAATACTATTGCCTACCTCGCCCCAACTCGAATTCTGCAAAGATCTGGCCTTATCCCCGGACCCAAAATTGTTTTTTCCCATTTCTCCAACGAAAACCCAAAAAATCAAAATCAAACATTCCTATCTCTTTACTAGCCTAAAATCAGTATTCATTTTTCATTATAAGTCATCTCAGCCCCTCTGGAAACCTTTTGCTGAGATAGACTCGGAGAGAGCCCTCTCCTGTCCTCGTAGGGCTAGCTACGAGGCTGAGCGTGGTTTGATGTAGCCTTGAGTTTTACCTTATTTCAGCCTAAGGTAGATTTGAGTGCTAACATAGTGGCGACCATACTGGGGAACTTCTCAATGGTTTGCTTGTTGATGTGTTTGTTTCATGAGTCTTAGACAGAGTCTGAAGTCACGCCAGGTAGCTTTCGAAACGCTTTTGCCATGCATAAGCGGAAGTAGATAAACGTTGCTTCAGTCGATCTCCGGTAAGCTTGTGAATGCAGCACTTGATTTGCAAATCACCCCAGTATACTTGTTCGTTCTAGACCTTTGGATGATTGAGTCTAGAAGTCGATAGGCTGAAGATAATTGATTGTGTTCCTTGAAATTTTTCCCAAATAGATCAATACACTGGCTTCAAGAAGGAATACTAGGTCAAATCCTGACCCTGATCCACCAACGATATTTGAAAATCCAAATCTGATTCCTAGGATTCTTAGAAGACAAGGAAGTCAAGAAAGTTCTGAAAGAGAAAGTCAAGAGAGTTCTGGAAGTTCCAGATTGCTTTCTAGATCTGCATCCTGTCCTGTGAAAATTATATATGTTGACGAAATTCCTTTTGATGAACGATTTGAAACATCCTTATTTGTAAATTTTTCTGAAACTGAGTTATCAAGATTAGTTCCGGATCCATTGTTTTTTGAAGATTTGCAATTCATATTTGTTTCATATCACTTGGACAGACAGTTGCAAGATTCCATTGTGGCTACCAACATTCCCGAATTCACTGAATATGCTTCACAAACTCTTGGACCATCTGAAGTTGCATCTAGTTCACGGATTCCCACTGAACCTTCCTTTATCCCTACCATTCCCGTTCAACCTGAGATTTCTGATCAGCAATCAGTAGTAGTTCCTCCCCCATTTCCACCGCATACACCTCGTTCACCTACTTCTCCTAGTCCTCCTATTTCTCCGAGACAGCAGATTATCAATCCGCCGAGAGTCATGGCTGCCAGATTTGCACCTCTTGTTTTGCCGGCCAATTTAGATCCTATGCCTGCTGATTACCAGAGCAAAATTCCTATATTCGATGGCACCCCACAAAGTATATCAGCTCAGCAGCATATTTTCCGGATGACAGACTTTTTGGACCTGCATGAAATTGATGCAGAAAATGTTTCAATGAGATTGTTTGCCCAGACTTTTGGAGGGGAGGTTCGTAAATGGTTCAGAGCTCTACAGGCCAGAAGTATCAATACATTGCAAGACCTTCAGACACAGTTTCTAGATCGATGGGAGATGAAAAAAGATCCACTGCAGATCACTTCAGAGTATACAAACATCAAGCGTAATCCTGGTGAGTCCGTTCAGGATTATATTATCAGATTCAATACAGTGTATAATGCAATTCCAGATGACTTAAGACTGTCTAAAAAGTCAGCTCTTCTTAAATTCCCGGATGGTTTTGATCCGGAGATGGCTTATTCGCTACGTGACAGAGATCCGCCTACCTTAGAAGATATGCAGAAGATTTCCGTTAGTGTTGAGGCGAATCTGAACGATAAGAGAGCACGGTTGAAAGCAGAGAAAAGAGTGACTATAAAGGAAGAGCCTTCCACATCTACATCCGAACAGCACTTGCTTCGTGAGATGGAAAAAATGTTCAAAAGGATGACACTTGACAAACCAGAAATGCAGATTCGGAATCCAAATTATCGTGGCCAGCAGCAGCCACAGTTCAGAATAAAGCAGCGTGAACAAAGACCACAAGAGCCGACAGCCCAGCAGCAGATTAAGACACCTCTTTTGCAGAATTTTGTGAGTCAAGATTCAGACGATGATGATGATGTAGCAGGTGAGCAAAATCATTTCTTCACTCCCGACAATCTGCCTATTTATATTACTGAGGATGAAGAATATGGAGAAAGTTCAGCTGCACAGAAAGATGAAGATTTCATTTTAGCAAATGATGCAGATTTAGAGGAAGAGTCAGATGATTACCAAAGAGGATATTTGAATGCTTTGTCCGCTCAACAGAAGAAATACTCATTGAGAAACCGAGATGTGCCCATAAATCCAATTCAGAAACGAAAAGAAGCTTCAGCACCAAAGGCAGATTCACCGATACCACAGAAGAAAGGAAAAGAGACAATTGATCCCGTAGCTAGTAAAGTATCATCAACAGAAAAGGTAAATCAACCAAACATAGTGAAAGATAAGGCTGAAAAGAAGGAAGTTCCGGTCAAAGAGGTTGAGAAAGTTTCAGCATTTAGTTTGGAAAATGAAATTTCCAAATTAAAAATATCTATTCCTTTGACAGAAATTATGAAGAACAGCAGCTACCGCGGTCAAGTCTCCAAAATTCTGAACTTTGATCCAATGTTTGATACGGTAAATGTTGAGGATGATCAGCCAGAATTGATTTTCGGGCCTGCATTAGATGGTGAGTCCCCTGACAGTGATGTTCCTCCCTTTTATATCAGTTTGAGGTTGCATGAATATGTTTTGCACAATGCCATGTTCGATTCTGGTGCTTCCCACAATTTGATGCCAAAGGCGATCATGGAAAAGTTGGGACTAGACATTACAAGAAAATATCATGATTTGTATTCATTTGATTCCAGCCGTGTGAGGTGTATCGGACTCATCAAAGATTTGGTTGTAAGCTTAGATCAAATTCCGGCGAAGAATGTCTTAATGGATGTGGTTGTGGCGGACATTCCTCCGCGATTTGGGATGCTCCTTTCTAGATCTTGGGGAGCAAAGTTGAAGGGTACACTACAGTTAGATTTTTCTTATGCTACAATTCCAGTCTTCGGTCAAATGAGAAAGCCATATCGAGAGCAGAAGATGAAATACATGATAACCAGCAAGGAGAAACCAATCAATCATCCTGTAAATTATGTACATACTGACTTAGAATCGTTTGTTTTGTTTGCTGATAATTTTAATGATATAGATAGTCAATTGGTTCAGGCAGAAGATATACCAGAAATCACCGAGAATTTTAGGGAAGTTCTACAGAAAGAAAGAAGAGAAAAGCAAGCTACTATGGAGCAATCAGCTAAAGACAATGGGCAGCAAACAAGAAAAATAGAGCTGCCGCAATTTCAACATTTAGAGGACGATGAAGATGGTCTTTGGACCATGGATTTTGATGGCGCAGTGGGTAGTGACGGTGCTGGAATTTGTGTTTGGATTCGTAGTCCATTTTCCACTCCGGATAAGGTTCCAAGTAATGTGAGAGAATGTTCCTACAAACTAGCATTTGACTGTTCTAATAATGAAGCGGAATATGAGGCTCTGATTGCTAGCCTTAAGATTCTTAGAAAGCTGAAAGCGAAAAGTATTGCAGTCTATGGTGATTCAGAGTTGGTGATAAAGCAGGTAAAGGGTGAGTTTCAAGCCAAGCATCCTCGCATGAGGGCTTACCGTAATGCAGTTTTAGATATTCTGAAGTTATTTTCTGATCATACCTTGACATGTGTGCCTCGCATACAAAATGGTGTTGCTGATGGACTTGCTAAGGCAGCAAGCAATCTTAAAATTCCAATGAATTCCAGCAACAAGTTCGAGATTCATGTGAAACACCGCCCCACTGTTCCAGACAGTCAGCGATGTTGGCAAGTCTTTCAGGATGACGAGGAGATTAATGATTTTCTGAAGAATAAGGGTAAGTTTAAAGACAGCTCCATAGATACGGAACATGATGATGGTAATGATGATATAAAAATAAATCAAATGGAAGTACTGCAACTTAAAGATAATATCATTCCTAAGGGATTGATTCCTTTGGAGGAACTCTTTGACCAAGATGATGTAGCCCACAAACCGACATTGAGGCCGACTGAAAAAGGTGTTGAAGAGGTAAATATTGGGACAACTGAGAATCCCAAGATGGTAAAGTTATCAAAGTCATTGTCACCAAAGGTAAAGGCAGAGTATGTGAAATTTTTGTCTTCATTTTCTGATGCTTTTGCGTGGGATTACTCAGATCTAAAAACATATGATACTAACATCATTCAGCATACTATCCCCATTAAACCAAATCAGAAGCCTTTCCGTCAAAAGTTGAGGAGAATCAATCCAAAGCTGCTACCATCGATTGAAAAAGAGGTAAATAGGTTGTATAAGTCAGGAATCATTGTGCCTATCAGATTTTCCGAGTGGATATCAAATTTGGTGCCCGTGAGAAAGAAGACAGGTGAGATCCGTTTATGTATCGATTTCAGAAATTTGAATAAGGTATCATTAAAAGACAATTATCCACTGCCAAAAATGGACCATATATTGCAGCGAGTAGTTGGAGCATCAAGGATGTCACTACTCGACGGATACTCAGGTTATAATCATATTTTAGTGCATGAAGATGATTGTGATAAGATTGCGTTCACCACTCCTTGGGGAACGTTTCATTATGCAAAAATGTCGTTTGGTTTGAAGAATACAGGCGCCACCTTTCAGCGTGCAATGGACATGGCTTTTGCTAACGAGAAAGATGCATTTTTTGTTGTCTACCTTGATGATTTAACTGTGTTTTCAAATTCTGATGAGGAACATTTATATCATTTGAAAATTGTTTTCCAGAAGTGCAGAAAGTATGGCATTTCGCTGAATCCGAAAAAGAGTCTTTTTGCCATGGATGAAGGCAAGCTCCTTGGCCACATCATATCGAAAGATGGCATTCGAGTTGACCCTGCACGCGTTGAAGCCATACAGCAGATTGAACAGCCCCGGAACAAGAAAGAAATATAGTCATTTAATGGTAAAATGAATTTTCTGCGTCGTTTCATTCCAAATCTTGCAGAGCATCTTAGAGAAATCACGAACATGCTGAAAAAGGACAGTCAGGTAAAGTGGACAGAAGAGGCGGTGAAATCATTCAATTTGGTAAAGATAGCTCTTTCTTCAGCCCCTATCTTAATCAACCCAGATTACACACAGGACTTCATTTTATTTTCTTTTGCTTCTGAGCACACATTGGCAGCTGTTTTGATGCAAAAAAGGGATAGAGTTGAGAAGCCCATTGCTTTTTTCAGTCGGATCATAAGGGATGGAGCATTGAAGTACAATATTATTGAGAAATAAGCGCTGGCGCTTGTAAAGGCCTTGAAAGATTTCCGTGTGTATATACTGCATTCCCACATTATAGCATACGTTCCTAACGCAGCAGTTAAAGATGTTTTGGTACAGGCAGATCCAGAGGGAAGACGGGGTAAGTGGATCGCTGCGTTGTTAGAATACGATGTGGAGATTAAACCAACCAAGCTGATCAAAGGACAAGGACTTGCCAAGCTCATGGCTGAAACAAATCTGCATGCTCTAGACATAAATTTGATTGCTGCCATGTCTGATGAAGATGAGGAGAAATCATAGATTAAATTAAATATTATTTTCTTTATAGTATGCTAATATTTTATACGTGCTTCGAGAATTTGTCTACCTCCGGGATGCCTAGAAATAAGAGCATTAATTGAAGGCGCAAAATTTTTCATTAGATTACGCATTGTATTGGAAAGGCCACAAGGGGAGTGTTGATTATTTAAAGTAGAGACGAAGCCAAAAAGTGTTTTTTGGAGGACTTTCAGGAGAGGGCATCAATTGACTATTTTGGAAGACCCGAGCGAATAAGATTCGCGAGGTATTGTGACTGTCACTTTTAATAGTCCATATAAAGAGGCATTTAAGAATTTAAGTGTCAATTTTCGAAGGGAAGCAGAAAGTACAGCCTTTGCCTCTCAAACCAATTGAAGTTAGTGCACCATTCCAGCAGTGGGGATTGGATTTCATCGGGGAAATCCACCCAGCATCTTCCGGACAGCATAGATGGATATTGACAGCTACGGACTACTTCACAAAGTGGATCGAAGCGATTCCCACTCGACAGGCCACGGATGCGGTAATTATCTCTTTTCTTGAAAACAATATTCTGTCATGTTTTGGGTGTCCTAGTAAAATAATCACAGATAATTCAGCGGCCTTCAAGTCAAAGAGGATGGTTGAATTTTGTTATAAATACAATATCAGCTTGGGACATTCGACTGCCTACCATCCACAAGGGAATGGCTTGGCGGAATCTTCAAATAAATCCTTGGTGAATATCATTAAGAAATTGCTGGAAATCAACAAAAAGGGTTGGCATAAGAAATTAGTGAATGCACTCTGAGCTGATAGGGTAAGTCAGAAAAGGTCTATTGGCATGTCTCCTTTCGAGTTGGTGTACGGAATAGACACGGTTTTTCCTACTTCGCTTGCTGTCCCGATGGTCAAATTGCTTCAGGAAGCCGGTAGTGAGGAAGATCCCATGCAGCGGAGGATTAGTCAAATGATTCATTTACAGTAGACACGGGAGGAGGTATTTCAAAATACTTTCAAGTTGCAGGAGCGCATAAAGAAGATCTACGACAGAAAGGAAAAAGCAGATAAGTTTCAGTTGGATGAGGTGGTTTTGAAATGGGATGCTCAGAATGAAGATAAGGGAAAGCACGGTAAATTTGAAAACTTATGGAAGGGTCCTTTTAAGATTGCAGCGTATCGTGGTCAAAATCCCTTTCTTCTCAAGGAAATGAATGGAGATGATTGTCCTGGAGGACCGATCAATGGTCGGTTGCTGAAGCGAGACCACTTCTGAGTATTTTCTGTTGATTTCATCATCATTGTATATATCATTTTATTTCTATTTTACTGCAAGTGTGTACTGATCTCTCATCTTCAGTCTGGGGCCCGGAGCGAAGGCTATAATTCTGGAGATAGAGGTTGGTTCGTTTGAAGTTCTTCAAGTCAGTTTTATCAGTCTTTTCAGTTTTAAAGTCGAGTTAGTTTTGGTCAAGTTTCAGTCACCTTTTCAGTCAAGTTTACAGTCAATAAATATATCAAGAGTTTTGAGTTCTTTGTCGAAATAATGACTCCATCGCCCAATGGATGAAGGCACTGTCTGACTCCCCCAGAGATCTGCCGTTCTTGGCATCTCCATGGAGCCACCATCCCCATTGGAGCCAATGTTAGAGTCGGTCCTTACAGCCCTCCGTCAGAGATCAGTTCGCTTTTTGCATATTCATTCTTAGGTGTCTCGCTCGTTCCACTTCGTTGCATTTCGCTAGGAGCATGCCATTGACTGACGAGGGGGTCTGGTTGTCTTGTGTTTCCTCATGCTTGTACCTGCAGGGCTATTTAAAATTCCTCAAAAATCACTGAAGTTCATAGTCATTTCATTCATGGTCATTAATGATTGTTTTCGTTAAAAAAGAGTCTTTAGTCTTAGAGTCTAGGGTTTTCAAGTTCTTTGCATACATGTCATAAAGCCCGCAGGCCATGAGGTTGGTTCCAAAAAGTTCTCGTTTCATATTTTTATTATCATAAGTATTTGAAGACATTTCTAGTCCAAAACTCTGTTTTGGAACTAGAAATTGTCTAATTTCATTTTTGTAATAATTGTATTTATTTCATCATAAGAAGCTTCAGTGCAAGCCTCTGATATTTTCCTAAGCCAAGTGCCGGATCCCTGCAAAAGACAGCAAAGTTATCAGTCCAAAAACTCAGAAAAGCCAAAGGAGAAGCATTGTATTAAAAGATCAAATGTCAAAGTGCAGAAACATTATGAAAGTGGGTTATCAAACAAATTTGAAATCAAATCTGATTTGATGAGATATTTTCTTCATGTATAAAACATGGCAAACAAAGTCATTTGCAAGAAATCCGCAAGGCAAAAGTCGAATTTGAGTTCTTGAGGGCCGAAGCCGTGTTTTCATAATCGTGGACATTGTTTGGAGTGCGCGCTACCCACATGGTGCACGCTACCCACTTAAAATCCACAGCCAGTGTTAATTAACACGGGTGCTACCCACTTGAGGTGCGCTACCCATTGGGCAGGGGCGCTACCCATACAGCGACAGAGCCCAGAAAATTTTTGTCTTGCGCCCAGTTTCGTATCAAATCGACTCCAGCAACTTGCAAACAGGTTTTTATCATTGCTCAGTAGATTTTTAGCATGATTGTGGTGTTATTGATGTTGGGAAACAAGCCTTGGTTGAAGAGAAATGTATGAACCCTACATTTATATGCAAATTTATCCCTTAAGGGTTTTGAATATATAGGGACAGTCTTGTGAAGGGTTTGAAAACTTTTGTGAATGACAGATATTCTCATGCCCTAGCACGTTGTGTACATCATCCTCACGCTCCTAGTTTATCATCTTGTCACTATTGTCATCTCCTTTCAGGTTTTTACATAGTCTTATGTTGACTAGTCTATATCCTCCACCACCATAATATCACCGCTGCTGTCATCATCATTCTATTACCACTGTCATGGCCTTTTGTTTCACTATGATCATTGTCATGTTGTTCCTATTCTCCATTTGATAAAACACAGTCCCATATTTGTTTGCCCCTTTGACATATTTTGGCCATCATTATAAAGTTGTACCATACATTTGCATTTGGTACTCATTTGTCAAATTTACTTGTGATAAAAGCAGTGATAGTTTTATGCCATTAAAACAGAGCCATCCTCATGATGATTTTTTTTTCCTGTGATACTTGGGTACATGTGTGACATTTATTGGGTTTTGAACATACATTAAAATTTTTCCTTCACTGCACCTATATCAGCATCCATATTGCAAATATCTTGTTTTCAAAGCCATGTCAGAGACAGATTCAGTTTATGAGCAGGAGTCTGACAGTGATTCCACAGCAGAAGGTAATGTGCCACGGAGGCCTCACAAAGGTGGCAAAGGTGGTAAACATCTCAGGGAGGAGCCTACTTCTTTGGCTCAATTGCAGGCATGTCCGCTTGCAATGGATTGTTTTCGGGTTCAGTCATGTTTTCAATTCTGTGAAATGATTTCACAAACCCAGCTTCATCGTGAACTAGCTCGTCTGTTTGTTATACATTTACATGATGGCCGTGTAAATCTCGCCGGAGTTGATTTCATTCTGTCACCATTGACTATTGCTCAGGCCACTGGCATACCAAATTTAGGAGAGGAATGGAACAAACGTCAGCAGTTAGAGAAATTCCACTATGAGCCATACATCAAACCTGGGTATATGAGGCACTTGGGCAGAGTTTTTCCTTTCAAATTCCTGAGGGATGAGTTTGCACCACTGATGAAACTCATCATTCGGTATTTCAGTTGCGAGGGCAGATTCTCGCGTCTCTTTGCGTACCATGTTCGTTTGTTGATGCACTTCACGAGGGTACGTATGATGAACATTTCGTACTTCATGTATCGCAACATAGAGAGGATGATGATTTTTGTACAGAAGAAGAGCCCAGCACAGCAGCATAGAAGTATATATCATTACGTTCTGATCAAGCTCATAGTGTTACATCAGTTGGCACAACAGGGCATCACTTGGGAGGATTTCATCTCCCGTGAATTTTTCACAGCGCCACAGCCGCCTCCCGAGGTAGTTCATGATGTGGGAGAGCCTTCACACCAGCCTGACATTGAGCATATCAGCGCTCCATTGTTTGTGACATATCAGCGAGGCCACAGGGCCTTATTTGCAGCTACACGGCGAGTATTATCTCCACCCAGGGTGGAAGGGGTCTTGCCGACTTCATCAGCAAAGCGAGTATTATCTCCACATGATGTGGAAGGGGTCTCGCCTTCTTCTTCAGCACAGGTACAGATCCAGGATAGGGGCAAGAAGCCCATGCATGATGAGGGCCCATCAGGAGGCCGGGACATAGATTTCACAATCATTGATGTTGATGCGAGCTCTCCTAGCTCGAAACTGAGGGAGATCATCCAGGAGCAGAGGGCCGAGAATGACACGCTGAAAGATCAATTACAAAAGGCTCAGTGGGTGATAAAATATCTGGAGCAGCGCAACAAACAGCTTGAGGATGAGCACGAACTTTATGAGCTGCGGCGAATCCGTGAAGATCGACAATTGGCCCGGAAGAGACCCGGCGACATGACACCAATTGATCGAGATTCTGTGCTCACACGGGTTAACATTCATTTGGAGAAGTTGATTGAGAAGGCCAACAAAGACAAAGACTTGCTTCGCCACATGAAAGGTCATTATTGGGCTCGCATGCATGTCTACAAAGCGAGAATGAAGATTCTGAAGAGGAGGTTGAGCGAAGCACTAAAACGGCGGAAAAGGCCTGATCCACTCTGGATTTTGGCCGAGGCTTCGTTGGCTGGACATGATACATGATGGAGGGTCTTCGCTCCGAATTTGAGCAAATTCGGAGAAATTTTTGTCATTTTGAAATATTTTGGTCCAAAAACAGATTTTTCCGCTATACGGGTAGCGCGTCGATATGCTCACTTTTGTTTGGGACACTTGCTGAAGGAAATATTTGCATTTTTGGGTTTTTCATGGTAAGTTATGCATGCTCAGGCATTGCCGAAGCATTTCATTAGGTTCTGGATGGTCAAAAGGCCCAAAAACACCATGAAAACCACCTTGCTGCCACCTTTTGCACCAGCAGGAAGTACTTCTGGGAGAATGAAGTTTTGGAGCATCAAATGAGCTCCAAATTGGGAAATTCCACTTGGGTTGGATAGCCAACATCTAGGGCTTTCCAACGAGATATCATGAGCTCAATTTGGATGCAGGGAAGTTCCTCAAAATCAGGCTGAAAGGCGCGCTACCCATATAGCTCAGGCGCGCTACCCATATAGATTTTTGGCTGATTTTCAACTTCCAGCTCAGAATTTCGACTAGGTTGGACCAGTTTTGCTTGTGGATGAAATTTTTGGGTTTTCATGATGTAAATTGATGGTTGGCATGTAAATTTGGCTCATTTTTACCTATTCTAGAAGATTCACTCTCAAAAAAGTTAAAATCATGTAAATGAATCAGTTTCCACTCTTTTAGAGGCAAGTTGTTAGCTACCTAGATTTTAGTTCCTTGATTAGAAATTGGTTGAAACTGATCCCTGAAGAAGGAATTCGACCCCTAGAGGCATGGGAAGGGGTTAGAGTGATCTATATATTGTAATTTTTGAGACTTTCTACAGGTTGGACTCTTGGGAAACTTTTGGCACTATTGTACATATTTTTTCATATTTTGGCTAAGGAAAGATCAGAGGTTTTGCGGCACCTGTTGGGATTCTTGTGGCTCTCAGTTCTTAATGGTGTTTTCTCTCAGTTTACTGTAAGTTCTTTCATGTTTGATGTATGCCATCCCTTCTTATGCTTATGAAATTAAATGAATGAGTACATGAGGTTGAATCCATTGTTTACAATGCTCTGCCTTTGAATTCATTTAATTTTACATGTTTTCGCCTGTTTGAAAAGGATCCATGTTCATCCTTGCCCTTTTCAGCTCCTTTTCTTTCTGATCCATCCATATATCCAATCAAAAGCATTAAGACTATTGCCTACCTCGCTCCAACTCAAATTTTGCAAAGATATGGCCTTATCCCCGGACCCAAAATTGTTTTTTCCCATTTCTCCAACGAAAACCCAAAAATCAAAATCGAACATACCTATCTCTTTACTAGCCTAAAATCAGTATTCATTGTTCATTATAAGTCATCTCATCCCCTCAGAAAACCTTTTGCCGAGATAGACCTGGAGAGAGCCCTCTCCTGTCCTCGTAGGGCTAGCTACGAGGCTAAGCGTGGTTTGATGTAGCCTTGAGCTTTACCTTATTTCAGCCTAAGGTAGATTTGAGCGCTAACAAAGGGGATGAATATTCTTCACTCAAGAAATTTTTTTCCAGGTTTGAAGAATGTTGATTTGGATTTCTGTGAGACTTGTATTTATGGAAAACAGAAGAGAGTCTTATTTCTCAGAGTTGGGAAAGAAAATAAGAGCGAAAAATTAGAGCTTATGCATACGGATTTATGGGTACCTACTCAGGTATCATCTCTAGGTGGCTCTCATTATTATGTTGCTTTTATTGATGATGCAACTAGAAAAAAATAGATTTATTGTATTCATAATAAATATGATGTATTTGATACTTTCAAGAAATGGAAAGATTTGGTTGAGATTGAGACAGGAAAGAAGTTGACGTGTCTCAGATCAGATAATGGAGGTGAATATTGCAACAAAGAGTTTGATAGGTACTATTTAGAGTATGGAATTTGCAGAGAGAAGATAGTTCCAAGAACACCACAAGAAAATGGTGTGTTAGAAAATATGAACAGAACAATCATGGAGCATGCAAGGTGCATGAGATTTCATGCAGGATTGCCTTTACAATTTTGGGCACATATTGTAGATACTGTTGTTTATCTAATAAACATAGGGCCTTCAAGTTCATTTAATGGTGGTATCCCAGAGGAAGCATGGCCATGCAAAAAGGTAAACTACTCCTTTTTAAAGCCTTTTGGCTATGAGGCCTTTGTCCATATTAATAAAGAAAATAGAACAAATCTTGAGGAAAAATCAAAGAAATGTACCTTTATTGGATATGGTGCTAATGATTTTGGCTATCGCTTATATGATTATGAAAATCACAAAATCATTAGGAGTAGAGATGTAATATTCAATGAAAAGGTCTTGTATAAGAATCAGTGGCAGGAAAAGAAACAGGAAAAAGTAAACAAGGAATACACAGTTATTGATGAGATCACTGAAAAAGTAAAGGTGCCTGAAAATAATAATAATCAATAGCCACAACAACAACAACCACCAGAGCAGCAATAAGCACCTCAAACACCTGAAAGTTGTGTCAAAAGATCTACCAGGATAAATAGACCCCCTGAATGATACTCTCCTTCATTATGTTTTTATTGTTGACTGATTCTGCTGAACCTGAATGTTATGAAGAAGCGATGCAGGTTGAAACCAGGAAGAAGTTGGAGTTGGGTATGGAAGAAGAGATGGACTCCTTAATACATAACGAGACTTGGGACTTAGTCAGGTTGCCTGCAGGTAAAAGAAAATTGCAGAATAAATGGGTTTACAAGATGAAGGAAGAAGATGGAGGAAAATAGAGGTACAAAGCTAGACTTGTGGTGAAGGGGTTTGCACAGAAGAAAGGTATTGATTTTGATGAAATATTTTCTCTTGTTGTTAATATGACTTCAATCAAAACTATTTTAAGTCTTGTAGCAGTGGAAGATTTACATCTTGAACAGTTAGATGTAAAGACAATATTTTTCCATGGAGATTTGGAGGAAGAGATATATATGGAGCAACCAGAAGGATATGAGGTCAAAGGGAAATAAAAATTAGTGTGCAGGTTAAAGAAGAGCTTGTATGGCTTAAAACAAGCTCCAAGGCAGTGGTATCTAAAATTTGACAGGTTTATGTCTGAACAAGGTTATGCTAGATGTCACTTTGATCATTGTGTTTATCTGAAAAAGAAAAATGATGGAAGCTATATTATATTGTTATTCTATGTAAAATAATTGCTTGTTGCAGGGTCTAACATGTAGGAAATAAATGTGATCAAAATAAAATTGGCAAATTCATTTTCAATGAAGGATTTTGGATCTGCAAAACAAATCCTTGGTATCAAAATAACTAGAGACAGGAAAAATAAAAAATTAACACTGTCTTTGAATGAGTACATACAAAAGGTGTTGAAAATATTTAATATGGGAAATGAAAAAAAAGTTAGTACACCTTTTGCTAGCCATTTCAAACTTAGTAAGGAGATGTGCCCCAAGACCCAAGAAGAAATGGACTATATGTCTAAAGTTTCATATGCATCAGCAGTTGGAAGCTTAATGTATGCAATGGTCTGCACAAGGCTTGATATTGCATATGAAGTGGGAGTTGTAAGCAGGTACATGAACAATCTAGGAAAAAAACATTGGATGGCAGTGAAATGGATTCTCAGATATTTTAGAGGTACCACAAATTAAGCATTATGCTTTGGTTGTTCAAACATTTCTCTATAGGGATATGTTGATGCAGATATGGCAGGTGACAAAAATAACAGGAGGAGCACTACAAGATATGTATTTACTATAGGTGGAACATCTATTAGTTGGGTTTCAAAAATCCAAAGTGTTGTTTCACTTTCAAAAATAGAAGCATAGTATGTTGCTCCTATAGAGGCTAGTAAAGAAATGATTTGGTTACAAAGGTTTATGGATGAATTGGGTAAGAAGCATGATATGGGAACATTATACAGTGATAGCCAAAGTGCCATTCATCTTGCAAAGAACTCAACATTTCATTCTGGGACTAAACACATTCATCTCAAGTACCATTTCATACGGTCAGTGTTGGAAGATGGATAGTTGAAGCTAGAAAAGATACACACTAGCCAGAATCCTACAGATATGCTAACAAAAGTTGTAACTAGGGTGAAATTGAGAATATGCTCAGTTTCAATTGGTCTTCAAGGATGATGATGAAGATGAAAAAAAACCAGGTCCAAAAAGGAGTCATTGTCCAGCAAATGAAGCAGCGGTGGGGTTGCTACAATCAGTGTCCAAGTGAGAGATTGTTGGGTGTGGAGCCTAATTATCTTGTTTGTTTTGTATCATAGCATTAGACCCCTGTACCTTAATGGGGGCGAAAACACCACCTATAATTAAACAGTGCTTGGGGGGTCCAGGGGGGGGCGACTACGACTTTATGGAGCCCCCCCTAGCGGGGGGTTTCGGGGGCAACATCCCCGATTCTAAAAACAGATGTAAAATTACCTTGTAAAAGTATAGTAATTTGTAGTCAATCAAGACCGTTCATTAGGCAGATGATTTGACACTAGAAATTATGTTTAGTTTAGGGTTTTTTTTCCCTAGAAGGAAACAACTTGGGTTGTATGAGGGTATTGTATTGTGGCTGTGTATTTTATGTGTATTCTCAGAGTGAGAAACAGATAGGGAGATTGTGAGAGAAAACAGAGGATATTACAACGGATCTGATGTAGGTTGTGTCTCTTCATTTTGATGGATAATAGAAAGGAAGGATTGGATGTTCGGGGTGGACGTAGCCCAAACTGGGTGAACCACGTAAATCTGTGTCTCTCTAGCTTTATGTGTTTTGTGTGCTTTTTTTTCCACATATATTTTATTTGTTCCATTGCTCCGTAATATATAATTTTCTAACAGAAGAGAATCCACCAAGGTAAGGGTAGATGGTCTAGCACTTGCCTACACTGTCACCTATAGGGTAAAGGATGCCCTAGTTTTTGGCCACTAAGAACCATCATCCCATGTGAGTGTTTGAGTCTTAGGTTTCTTGGTAGTCATATAATAGTACCGAGTATCAGCTGAGTCAGGTAGCCCCAACTGATATTGCACGCACTACGCCTAAGCCTAACCCCCTCTGAATTGGGTCTCAGCCGCGCTTGGGTTTCTTTGGCATGGGCTGATAGGTAGATTTGAAGCTCCCTAAATACAAAAATTCTATGTTTAAATATGAAGTATGATCAAGGTAGAATCTCCCTAAATACAAAACTTCTATGTTTAAATATGAAGTATGATCAAGGCGGCTTATTGGATGCCTACACCCTTGATCCTAACTTAACCTATAAATTCTTTTGTGGCCCCTGTGGGGAGAATTTAGTGAGTTTGGTTAAGTTAGTTTTTAGGTGTCTTCCTTTGCTTAGTGGGTGAGTGTGTGTGAGTGTAAGGTGAACAAGCTCATAGTTTCCTTTACAAAAAATCCCCTAATTAAACTATGTTATATTGTTCCTGGCTCAAATGGAAAACATGTGCGGATAATGGGCCGCTTTCAAATTTTCCTAGTTAATCTATGTGAATAACTAAAGGGAGATGGTGAATTGTGAATATATATCATTCATATGCATACCTAGGATCACCAGAGGGTGCAAAGGTAGTGGATATTACTTGCTCTAATCGACAATTCGATCATAGTCCCGCAATTCCTAAAGAAAAAATTGAACTAAACTAAACAACTTCTACACTAGAAAGAATAAAAATATCTATGCATGTGTGGCCTTGGGCCACTTACTTGGACTAGTTATCTAAGTGTGAATGCCAGAATTTGAAAAAAATAATTCATTCGAAATGAAATTGTTAATTTTCCCCCTACTTAAACTATGTGAAGTTTTTTTCAAAAACCAACTTGAAGCAAAACAAACTCTAAGCCTGCAGAAGGCAGTTAAAAGTGAGTTCTCGCAAGCTGTGGGGTATCAACAAAAGTGCTCTTAGATGCATTAGGGGCTGCCTAACACCTTTCAAATAGAAAAATGCAGAATCTTTGGAGAAAAATCTCATTCTGTAAATTGCACAAAAATATTTGACAAGTGCACTTTCTTGTGCATAGGTCAGCCCTGAACGTGTGCCCTGCGCGTCAATGAGGAAAAAACGTGCGCAAAGTCCTGCAAGTAAAAAATATTATGAGCTTCTTTTCTTTAGTCTATCACTCAAAGTGAATCTAGGGACTACAAGATGGATCAGAGGACCATCAACTCCACTCTCCAGCATAGAAAAAGGTCTCCTGTAAGAGATGGCACAACCACATAAACTTGTAAAACATTAGTGGAGTGACCAATCCTGTTGTGGTGGATTTGACGCAATGGTGTATGAAATCAAACCAATTTAATGGGTGTAGTCTACCCCTATAAAATATTGGTAACATGAATAAAGTGGTGGAGCTCAAAAGCATACAATCTAGAAGAAAAAATTATGCAAACATATGCTCAGATTAAAATAAAACTAAAACAAAAATATACAGAAGCTATTGAAGAGAGCAAAAAAAATAATAATGCAAATGATGGCTCAAGGCCTCTTCTCATTAAACGTTTGATATGGATAATAAATTCTACCCACTTGCCAAAGGGCCCCTAGACAATGGTTCTAGGTCCCGATGCAAGGATGTTGTTTTCCAAGCTCTGCCTTTGGTGTAGTCTCCCTCTCTCTCCATTGTGATGGACTAAGATTTTTGGGTGGCGAAAAATTAAGTCCCCTCTATCTCTAGCTCTGGGTCACACACTGCTGGTATTGCTTGAGCAATTTTGGCCTGCATAACAATGTGATCAACCATTCTTCATCTCTTGGTGCCTTTATATAGGGGATTTCAAATCCTCCTTCCCTCCCTTGGTACATGGTCGATGGTGACCCAAGGGAAAGGTATGATTCCATTGTGTGCTCCAAATATTCCTTTGTGTGCTCACATAGTGCCTAAGGAGGCGCTCAGGGTTGTCCTTAGGCTGCTTCAAGTAAGGAGTAACTGTCCTTTTCTTTGTTTGGTATCAGAAAGCGACCTTTTTCCACTTTCAGGAATGCATGCTTATCGGGAAAAAAGGCGTGCAAAAGGTGCTCTTCTTGAAGGATAAAGTGCGCAGTCATCATTTTAAGACTAGTTCAAATTTGATTTTCTTAAAACTTTAGAGATTTTAAATACTTTCATGATGCCATAATGTCTTCCTGCCCTATAAATCCTTTTGATTGAAATTAATTAATGTCATATTTTTCTGTACGATTTTCCAGTGTTAACAATATGGAGAGAGATAGAGAGAGAGAGAGAGAGAGAGAGAGAGAGAGAGAGAGAGAGAGAGAGAGAGAAGGGGTAGATTGAGAGAGAGTGAGGGAGAGATAAGAGAAGGAGGGAAGAGAGATAAAATGATAAGGGAGAGGGAGGGAGGCACATATATGGATGGGGAGAGAGAGGATAGAGAAAGAGAGAGGAAGGGAGGTAGTGATACATGGAGGGTGGAGAGACAGAGAAAGAGAAAGGGAGAGAGTGATAGGGAGGGGGAGAGAGGGAGATAAAGGAAGGATGAGAGAGAGAAAGAATGATGGAGGAAAGATATAGGGGTATGTGAGATAGGGAGATAGATCAAGGAATAGGGAGAGGACTTGAGAGAGAGGACAGAGGGAGGGAGGGAGAGATTGATTTGGATAGGGAGAGAGAAGGAGGGAAGAATAAATACATAGAGAGAGAAATATGGAGAGAGAGAGGGAGTGATATGAGGGAGATGGAGAGTGAGGGAAAGAGTAGAGCAGGGGGGATAAAGAGAGAGGGGGGGGGGGGGGTAGAGAGATAGAAAAATAGTTATAGAGAGAGTTTGTGTATGTTTGAGGGTTGAGATAGAGAGACAAAGTAGGATAGAAATGTCGATACGAGTGTTGGGCTCCAGAATTGAAATATTTTCCTACTAATTTCTTTACCATTTCATTAGTTTTCTGAGTCTTTTATGTATACAACATGGTGATTTGTGTTTTCTAGAGTTTACAAAGAAGTTAATAAACTATCTCATCATTTTATTATTCAAACAACTTGATTTAATTATGAAAATATTTTTTATTCTTACAATTTGAAATGATAAATGACAGAGATTTTGATAAGTGGATGTTGTTCCCTGGGAAGTTGGACAAGAAATAATTGCAGAAAGATGTTTGGGTTAGTTTTGGCTTGGATAAGTGAGAATAAAAATCTTCATGGAAGGACCAGCTGTGAACGAGATTTTTTCTATCTATTCCATGAGAACTTATGATATTTCGTAACTCGAATTGAGCATCCTAAGAATATTTATATTCTCAGCATCACTCATTTAATTTAATTATAGACTTGGTTGTAATTATAAAAGAGAGGAAAAAATCCAGTTAAAAAAAATTTTAATGTCATTATTGTATCCATGCTCTCAGTTTTTACGGACATATCTTGTAATATTTTTGTTAATTAATATAGCAAAGACTTTCACGGTTAAAATTTAATTATTGCACTAATTTTTTTCTATGGTGGATTAATTCTAGTGATCATGGGCCAAATCTTGGAACGAGTAATGCATCCTTATGTTATTAATTTACATTTTAACATTTTAATTCTTGTTTCAAAATTCTCTTATTACTTTCTAGCATTAATCCTTGTTACTGAATTATTCATTACAATGAGAGTTGTTAGTAGGTTGTTCATTATAGCCATAGATGTTACTATAATTCAAGTAGTTTTGATTTGAATCAGAGTTCTAATAGTTGATTTTCTAAAATCTTTATTTATCCTCTTATTTCTTATGATTGATAAATAATAGTTGAGTGCAAGGTATAATACTTATTTCAGAAAATATTTATTTCTAGTTAAGCGTGTTGTTTCTTTATTGTAGTTGCAGTTTCCTAGGAAATGACTGGTACTTAGTAGAATCATTCATATAAGTTTTTATGCTTTAATTATACTAAATGAGCTTTTGATCGGTTGAATTTATGAACTTATGATTAAACTGTTTCTTTAGGAAATATTATTTTTTTCTTGCGCTTTTATGTATTCTAATCTCAATAGAATTACACACATTAGGTTACACAAACACTATTATTTTCACATATAGTGTAAAAATCCTTAATTCCTATAATTTATTAACAAAAATCTTTATAAATTTATATTTTTTTTATTTAAATTACATTTTAATATACATAAATGAATTTAACATTACTATCTTTTGTTATTTTAATTATATTTTTATATACATATATAAATTTCAAACAAATATTTACAAAGTATTGAAATTATATGGATTACAAACCTGTAATTAAAATAAATCGTTACAGATCTCATGACAAAACACTTCATAACACTTCTATGGGGAAGCCTCTTTATATTGTATTTGCATCACGTTTTTCTATGGAGGCGTCGTGAAGCGAAATTTGGCTCAAACTTTTTTGTAGATGGGTTAAACTCCCACCAATTCATCCATACCACAACGAGCATGACCCTAATAGTCTCAAGAAGAATTGAACCCATGTCTTATGGTAGAGGGCCGACTTGGTGGAGACATTATTACAACATATATATTAATTATTTTAAGATACATAATAAGAGCTAAGTTATGAATGTAGTTATATTTTTTTTTAATATTAAAATTATAATATATAATTCATAAATATTTTAGGAAATTATTTTATTTTATTAATATTATTTGTGATTTTGTAAAATTTTAAATTTATAATTAATTAACTTTTCTTTTTTTTTGGGTGTAAATGGACCTTTTCATTAATTAAGAAATGTCAAATAACTTGAATATCCAAAAGAGGACTAAAATATAAGAGATATTACTTAAGACTAATAAGTTTCCTAGTAGCTATAGACTAGAATAATCATAATAACATTGAAAGCTCCTTGACGATTCAATATTTAAAGGTGGGAATTCATTTAACATTTGTATGACTCTCCTTGAATTGAGTAATTATTCACAGTCTTCTTAGATCCCTAAGATAACTAATTCTTCATGGTCTTCTTATATCCTTACCTTATTTCTCTTGCAACCACGATTTTTTTCTTCTTTATGTTGGTTGGAAACCACCTTGAAATCTATTCTTTGAACCCGCAAGGCAAACCTATGAGGAATTCGAGACAAACTACTTGCTTAGAAGATAGGATTTATACAAAATCCTAGTCTCATGAACTGGCATGTCCTTCACATCTTTTCCATGTCATTCTTTTGCAAGGGCAATCCATGGTGCGTCATATAGATATGTATCTTCTCGAGGGATTCTTCTTTAGCTTCACTAAAGGGGAGCTAATTATTTCCTTTTGTAATGGATTTTGTTAGTGCAATTTGAGAGGATTTTTCATGACCTATGTAGTTTTATGGGATTTAGCTCCTCTTGATTATATTTTTAATTGAATATTGATTTATTCTGGAGACTACTTTAGAGACGAGAGAGACTCGAATGTTTTTTTAGATCTATGGATCTGTAGAATATTTGAGGTACCCCAGGGACTCAAATTTATTTGTATTTGAAACCAACTCGCTTTTTATGAGAATGATTTTCTTCAAATAATTCTTTTTTATTCATGACGCAATCCCTAATAATATGTCCATATTCATGCCAAAGTATGCATGTAAAGGGGAATAGTTCATACTCTAAGAAATTCTTGCAAACACTATAGTAAAAATATGTATCTAAGGAAGCCCGAAGAGGTTGACATGTATTCATGTAAACATAGATCTATGTATATGAAGGGTAACTCCCTTTCTTGGCAACCTCTCATACATTGACAAAGTTGTCAATGGAATTTTTAATGCCTTTAAGGCTTTCCTCCTCCCAATATTTCTTGGGAAGAGAAAATAGATAGACCCACAATGCGGCTTCAAGGAAATCATGCTTCTTGGGATTAAATTTCTTCTTCTAGAATCACATGAAGAGCCATGCATTGTTGAAAAATATATCCCTCCTTAAAAAACACTCGACCTGTTTTTTATGATGGAGAAAATGAGTGTAAAATTTCCCTTGGCATCTAACTCATAAAACGAGTGTAAAAATTCCCTTGGCATCTAACTCCAATTATATTTGGCTCTAGGGTTCCATTGATTTTGAATCCACCCAATCAAAACATTTTAAGAGGGCTATAATCCAATAAATTTGCGAATCAATATGTCATCCTGCATATATATCATATATTTTTCATTTTTACTACATTTAACCTTGTATTTTGGATCTTTCATTAATTTTAGCTAGCAATGCCCTAGATTCCTAACTTGCCATGATGCATCCAACAAATGGTTTGTTGTGAAAACAAAAATCCTGCTTCGTCTAAATATGAAAAAGATGCCAAAGATGATGAAATTGATGGGGAATACCAGTAGGTACAGGCTCATTATAAACTCATAAAAAATTGAATAATAGAGGGGGTAGAGCAACCCCTTGTAGAGCCAAGCATAGATGGCTATGCAAAACAAAATCTAGATTTTGCATATGAAAGCCAAAATATTTACGTCGAAAGATGCTATGCAAACCAATACAGGGGAGATTTGCAAGCATAATATAAGAAATTATGCCAACATTTTTTTAATATCAGGAAAAATATGTATAGGAAAAAAAAGAAATCAATAAAAAATTTATGTGATCATATGTTTTAATTAATATTCAGATTAAAATGTAAAATATACAGTAAAATGTACTAGAAAAAATATATATAAAAGAAAAAAAGAAAAACAAAATTGAATGTCAACTTCATATTTTTTTATTAATATTTAAATTAAAACATATATAAATGTAAAATGTTACATAAAATGAAAAATGAAAAATGTAAATTAATTTAAAGTGTAAAATACAAAATGAAAAATGTAACGTACATAGCTATCAAGTTGATGAGAAGAAGATATTGGTGTATATATAATATAAAGTTAACATACTACATTTTCTTTAATAGTTTATTTCTTTATATATTATTATTGGTATAATAATCAATAATATTTATTATTATTAAACAAATATATTATAAGAATAATCATGTACATTATAAGTATTATTATATTAGACCTTACATATATTATTGATTACATAGAGCACGATAACTCTTGATCCCACGAATGGAGGGAGGAGAGAGAGAGCGGGGGAAGGAAGAACAAAGTCGTAGAGAAATAGTGGTGGAGATAGAGAGAGAGTGACAAGGGATAGATGTATAGAGAATAAGGGAGAGAGGAGAGAAGGAGGGAAGACAGATAGTAGGAGATGAGAGAGAGGGGGTGACAGATATATCGATGGGGGAGAGAGAAAGAGAGGGGTGGAGAGAGTGACAATAGATTGAGGGTGGAGAGAGAGAGAGAGAGAGAGATGGAGAGAGTGAAGGAGTCTTAGACAAATGGGGTGTGAGAGAAAGTGAGAGATAGGAAGGAATAGACAGAAGGAGCGAGGGATGGATAAAGAGATGGATTTGGATGAGTGTAATACCCCTTCGTCATTGTAATATTGATTTTATTTAAGACTAAAGTATGTTGGAAAGAATGGCAGAAAACAAATCAAGTACATGGACAAATTTTATGTAAATAAATATATGTACTAATAAAATTATGAATTTAAAGTACTGAGGAATGAGACACTCGAAGATGTGATTCTTTCCTAAAATAATTGTTCCATGGTGAAGTTTGTAGATAAAATTCTAGATAAAATTAATGGATGGGAGAGAAATATCTATTAAGTTTCTTATCTGGGGAAATGTGTTAAGTTTGGATAATCCTAAACCATTGCGAAAGATAAAGGTGAGGTTTTAAGAAAAATCCTAAGCAAGTGGTTGTGGATGACCACAAAAGCATGATGCCACTAAATTAAACTTCCAACATGGAAGAAAAGTGTGAAATACCTAGAAAAGAATCAACATAGGTGTTAATTCTAGGGTAAGTACTCTTAGCTCGAGGGAAACTGAAGGTATTGTTCATGGTTAGGGGGCTAGTGAGCTCCTTAAGTGCAAATTTCTGCAGTGATTTTGGCTAGAAAACCAGTGCATAATTTTTCTAGTGAATAATTCTGAAATGATTTTGATGCACTTAGATTTTTCAATTAAATATGGCATATGTTGATGTGAAAACTATTTTAGTGCACTCAAAATTCTGCAATTAATTTTGTTGCGTGTATATTTAAAATTATTTTCTATTCATACAGACTTATAATCAATTTTAATGCCTCGGAATTTTGCATCAATTCTTAATGCATTTCAATGTATATGTGCGGTTATCAACGAAAGCACATATTGTACTTTCAAGGAATTTAGAAATTATTCACTCTATTGTTATATGGGATTGCATGCATGTAGATGTTCAAAACTCCATAGGAAATATTGACTCCCTGTCTACGTATTTATGGATTGTATTAATTTCACATCTCGAGAAGGGGATGGAGTTACTAAGGATAAATTTGGACGTAAAAGCTAAAGAAAGAGGGGTGGAAAGTGTGTGGTTTAGTATGATATATAACATGTATATATTCAAGAATTCATTCCTCTTTTCAAAACTGATTATGCTATACAGTAAATTCGACGACACCAGAGGGAGGCATGATATGCGTAAGGAGAATTAGTTAGGGGGTCGTGGAGAATATCATATATAATGAGCATATTGAAATTGGAATTATATAAATATTAATCTATGTTAATTATTGGAGCACTCAAAGGCCTAAGTAATAGTGATACTTAATAGGTGAAGGAAATATAATTAATACATATGTACATTCATAAAAGCCACAATTAACATAGACTCCCAAACAAATATGCTCTAACTATGGATCAAATATTTCTCAAGGTCGACTTTAAAGGATACTAGCAACAACTATTTTGAAGCCAACACCATACATATAGTGAACTAAACAATAAACTAGTGAATAAATATATTTTTAGAAATATATACATGGTTATGGATATGCATATAAGAAGTGCTTTCTTCTGTCCCATCTCAAACCAATGTAAATCGAACCAAGGAGTAACCCTTCCTATGAATTAGCGACTAAGAATCCAACATGTACATCAACAAATAAATAAAATAAGTAAATAAATAACTTTAGTGCTACACGAATATAAGATATTAAAGAAAGGCGAACAGAGTGACAACTCTCTCTTATATTTGACAGCGTTTTGTATATAGCGATAACAACACCAATGTAATATAGAGAAGGGTTGCGTACTAAAAACTTAGGTAAGCACATAGAATCAAGAGCCGTCATTCTTGAACTTACTAGAAGGGATCATTAATTAGAATCATGGAAGAGAGTTTCACTTGCATCAATGGAATAAACCATCGCTCTGAACAAATACAAGATTCTTAAGAGTTCATTGAATCTGTAATACATTGTTAAGAGATTATTGCATCTCTAATATGCTGTTGAGTTGACTATTTAATCCGATATTAATATGTATGAAAGTTATATAGTTAGAAAACAAAACATTCATGGTAAAGCTAGACGAATTTCAATAGAATTGTAGAAAAGTCATAGTTAAATCCCCTTTCAAATTTCTTATAGTGCATATTATATACAGGTGAGTAATTCCAGTTTCACGATACTCTACCTTTGCCAATTTAGAGGTATAGGAATTCTGGTACTTTAGTCACTATGTTCACACTTATATATCAAAGAAAAGGTATGCATTGAAAAGTTGTATAGAGTTTATAGAGGCATGCAAAATTTATGGAAAAATGAAAACCAAATTATTTTCTTCTTTAAGTGAAAATGAGAGAAACTATGCAGTCCAAAAGGGCAATCGGAGTTCAATAAACACAATAACGATGAATTATAAAACTATGGTAGTTCCTGTTCTCAGGCGCGGAATTAAATATGAGTTTACTCTGAAATTATTTATACAAATATGAAGATCTAAAACCATAACTGGAAGTTAAAATTTGAGACTACAAAACTGGTGAACCAAATCTACTTGTCCATAGAGAAATCAGTAATGACCAAATCTACATTTCGAAAATAAACTGCACAAACCACATAGCTACCGACGAGATTGGTCAATTAGGCACAGTATTGAAACTCCATATTATGGGAAGGTAACATATTATATGGTAGCTAGACAAAAAGAAACCGACCTTCTTGTTGAAAATATTAAAGTCATCTCCAAAACCCCGTGCAGGTAGAAACAGAGTACAACAGGGGTAACTTAGGTTGAGTGCACACCTCTATACATTTAACAAGAGTTTAACTGAATCTATAAGGACGTTTCTATGTTTATGGGCACAACCGACGTTTGCAGAAGGAATTGAAGAATTCGTGGTTCAAACCACGCAACAATAGAGTTTATTAAAAAAAGTCTTATCGAGCTTTTAACGCCCTCACCAACCAAAGTTATTAACGCACGAGTGTTTTGTTTTGAACTGGGCTCGAAGTGTCTTGTTGATGTGAAGCTCTGATATGATGCGATGTTGCAACATCGCACATTGCACATCACAACGGACAATGGAAAGCCTCCTCCACAAATATCATTCACCGCGATGTGATATTGCAATGCGATGTGGTCCCCACACCGCGCATCGCATATTGCAATTGCCAATGTTCAAATTGTCACAACATTGTTTCATTGTGTTGTGGTCCTAAGCATGTTTGTGATGCGATGTTGTCCCTACCACCATCGCACATCGCAATCACTCGTCACCAAGTTCTTCCACTCATCCGATTCGTCGATCATCGATGCAATGTGGTCCCACTGCCAACTCATCTAGTATGTGGACCAATCAGAATTTTTCGTGTAGGTTTTTTCCATGAAATCACAACCACCTTCTAGTACGCAAAGATTTTATGAAGTCGGGTTTATGTTTTGTTTGAGTTCCGCGGGCCCTAGCAATCAGCCAATCACAAAGCGTTTGCGCTGGTTTTGGGTCTGCTGACGTAGGGCTCATTTGTAACGCGAAAAGTTTGCAATTCGGCTCAATTTTTGTTTGAAGTCTGGGTTGAAAGTTTATTAAACTTTTGGTTAAAATTAATGTTTCACGTGGAGTATAAGGGGTTAAAATAAATGGACCCCACCAAGTTAAACGTTGCCCAGATCAGCGGGCGAGGGCACAACTGAACCAGATCAACGGTTTGCGGGAGCACGAGTAGCGCAAAGGTTAGCTAGAAGGGGTGCCTCCATAGTTGACCAGGAAATCGTGCATTGACCTGAGATCAATGGCTATCATTCACTATGGTATCACAACATAGTTTTGTTGTACCCGCAGAGGAGTGCCTCTGCAGGGACCCACAGAGGGGTATCACCAATATAATTTTTGTAATAAGTTTTATTTTAATATTAAATGTACCATGCCATATATAATGCTGAATAGCATAGTTGATTTAGTAGTTTTTGTTGCATAGACAGACTGTGTTGTATTTTGTAATGCCCGAAGGCAGAAAGAGAGACAAAGAGAAAATATTGTAATGCTGCATCTGTAGCAGCTAATCCATTGTAAAACCAAAACTTCGGTATGAAGAAAAAATCTCCATTTTGTAATAGTTTTTTTGTTGTTAATGAAATAGAAAAAGTTTGTGTTGTCTCTGTCCAGTAAGCAAGATTTTTTGCATTTCTCTGTGTTAAGGAGGATAATTTTTATTCTCCATTTGTGTTCGGAATATTCAGAAATTCCAACATGGTATCAAAGCTATTCCAAGCTTTTTGAAGGTGTCAAAGAAGCTGAAGGAAGCTTGTTGCAGTAGTTCACCAGCAGATCTCCAACAAGCCTAGCAGAAGTTAAAGTCCAGGTATTTCTCAAAAAACAAAGTTTTGTTTTGTTTAAAAGAGGGCAGTCCTCAGAGACAGAGTTTGTCTTTTAAAGAAGGAAATGCAGTTTGTTTATTTAAAAACATGGTCAAGTTATTTGAACATAATTCAGAGTGCTAGCCATGGTAGGAGCCAGCACAAGTATGAGTTTTGGAAATACTCAGCTCCTACAATTCAATGGGAAGAACTATGATTATTGGGCAATCACCATGAGAGCCCTGTTTGTCTTTCAAGACTTATGGGAGTTTGTTGAAGATGGTTTTGAAGAACCAGTTGATGAGCAAGCCTTTAATGCCTTAACATAGGTAGAGAAGGGTCTGTTGAAGAGAAATAGGAAGAAGGACTCTAAAGCCCTATTCTATCTCTATCAAGCAGTACATGAGAGTTTGTTTCCAAGGATAGCAGCAGCTAAAAGATCCAAGGATGCATGGGATACCCTCTAGATTTCCTATCATGGTATGGATAAGGTGAAGATAACAAAGCTAAAATTGCTGAGGAGATATTTTGAAACTCTCTGTACGAAAGATTTTGATAACATAGACTCATTCTTCACACATGTGATTGGGATGGTCACCCAGAAAAGGTCTCATGGAGAAACACTTGAAGAACGAAAGATTGTGGAGAAAGTATTGAGGAGCCTACCCTCAAGGTTTGATGTTATTGTAACCACCATTGAAGAGACAAAGGACCTCTCAAAGTTTGCAGTTGATGAACTTCATGCATCACTGATGACTCGTGAAAAAAGATTGGGAATATCAATAAACCCATCTTTGGAGCATGCCTTCAAGACCCAGATGCTTTTTGGAAGAGGAATAGGTCAAGGCAGAGGAAGAGGATGAGGTATAAGCCAAAACAGAGGAGGAAAAAGAAACCCTTCACATACTCATGGAAGGAGAAGCAATCAGAATCAAAGCCAAGGCCAAAGTAGTAGCCAGCAAGGTGGACAACAACATGCTCATGGAAAAATGTATGACAAATCTAATGTCCAGTGTCATTATTACAAAAAATATGGACATTATGCAAATGAGTGTAGGAAAAAGCAATATGACATGAATAATAAGCAAAATTCAAATGTAGCAAGAGAAGAAAAGAACCCAAAGAATGTGCTATTAACATATAATGTAGCCCAAGATAGGTAGGATAATGTATGGTTCTTAGATTCAGGCTGCAGTAATCACATGACTGGAAACATAGAAATGTTTGCCAATATTTATGAAGATGTTAAATCTTAAGTAACAACAGGAACTGATACTAAGATCTCTGTCAAGGGAAAAGGCAGAGTAAGTATCCGTGCAAGAAATGGAAAGCAGAAATTTCTGCCAGATGTATACTGTTGCTGGCTTGAAATGCAATCTTTTGAGCGTTGGGCAGCTTATTAACAAAGGTTACAATGTATTCTTCAAAAATGATGTGTGAACAATAATGGACATACCTCCAAACAAGAAGGTTATTGCAGAAGTGCAAATGACCAGCAATAGAATGTTTCCACTCAAGCTCAATATAGACTTGAAGGGAAAGAGAAAGAATGTAGCAGTTGTAACTCAAGAGGTCTTTCAAAAGGAAGTGAAAGATGAGAATTGGTTATGGCACTTGAGATTTGAACATCTCAATTTTGGAGGACTAAATTTTTTGCATAGGAAAATAATAGTAAAAGGAATACCATTGATTGAGAAACCGAACAGCCTATGTGAAGGCTGCATCTTGGGGAAACAACAGAGAAAAAACTTTCCATCAGGAAAGAGCATAAGGGAAAAAGCACCCTCAGAAATTATCCATTCAGATTTGTGTGAGCTAATGAAAACATCATCAATATCAGGCAGCAGTTATATATTGGCCTTCATTGATGATTTCACAAGAAAAGTATGGGTTTATTTCTTGAAATATAAAAGTGAAGTGTTTGAAAATTTTTGCCACTTTAAAGCTCTTGTAGAGAAACAAAGTGGGCAGCATATCAAATTCCTTAGGACTGATAGAGGAGGTGAGTATATCTCAAAATAATTCTTGCTTTTTTGCAGAGAAAATGGCATACATAAACAATTCACAATAAGGTACACACCACAACAAAATGGTGTTGTATAAAGGAAGAACATAACCATCATGGACATGGTCAGAAGTATGTTAAAGGCAAAACACTTGCCAAATGAGTATTGGGAAAAAGCTACAAATTGTGTGGTATATATTTTGAATAGATGCCCAACAAAATTAGTGATGAATAGAGTTCCAGAAGAAGCATGGAGTGGCAGAAAACAAGGAGTCACCCACATGAGAGTTTTTGGGTGTGTGGCTTATGCACACATTCCAGATCAGCTGAGAAAAAAATTGGATAGTAAGGGGCAGAAGTGCATCTTCTTTAGATACTGTGAAGAATCCGATGGATATAGATTGTATAACCCATCCACAAAGAAATTTGTTATAAGCAGAGATGTGCAATTCATAGAAGAAGAAGCATGGAATGGAAGCATTGAGAAAATAGTCAATGTAAAGAGTTGTTTGTCTCATGATCAAAATGATGATGAGATGGATGAAATATATCCATTATTAGCACCACCACCTCCACCAACACAAGGACAACAAGGGACACCACAAGCTGGAATGAGAACACCCTTGAAAAGAAATGATAGTGCTTCTCCAAGGATTTGAGTGCTTCTTCAAACACAAGTACACCAAATGAAAGAGGAACCAGATTTAGAAATTTGAATGATATCTATGAGTAACAGGAAGCAAGTGAAGGTATAAATTCTTTATTTGCTTTATATTGTCATATTGATGATCCTCTTCATTTTGAAGATGCAGTGAAAGACAAGAAATGGATAGATGCTATGGATGAAGAAATGGATTAAATAGAGAAAAAAAATACATGGGAATCGGTTGATCTCCCAAATGGCAAGGAAGTCATTGGAGTAAAATGGGTCTACAAGACCAAAAGTAATGCTGAAGGTAAGATTGAAAGGCACATGGCCAGACTTGTTGTCAAAGAATACAAGCAGCAACATGGAAAAGATTATGAAGAAACATTTGCACCAGTTGCAAGAATGGAAACAGTGAGAGAAGTATTGTCCAAAGAAGCACAAAAAAAATAGAATATTTACCAAATGGATGTAAAATCAGCATTCCTAAATGGAGTTTTGATGGAAGAGGTTTACGTTGAAGAACCTCTAGGATATGACAAAAAGGGCCAAGAGCACAAAGTTTGCATATTGAAGAAAGCTTTTTATGGGCTGAAACAAGCACCAATAGCATGGTACAGTAGGATAAATTCTTATCTACTCGAGAATGGGTTTGAAAAATGTGAAGGAGAACCCACATTATACATCAAGGAGAAAGATGGTAAGATGTTCATTGTTGTCTTATATGTTGGTGATGTGATATTCACAGGTAATGATGATTACCTCATTGAGAATTTTAAAACAGTCATGAAGGATGAATTTGAAATGACTGATATGGGATTGCTGAAATACTTCTTAGGAATAGAAGTAGAGAAAAATGAAAATAAATTTTTTATCTCTCAAGAAAAGTATGTTAATGAAATTTTGGAAATATTTAATATGCAATATTGCAAGGCAACAATTGCTCCCACAGTAATGGGATTGAAACTCAACAAAGATGACAGCAGCAAGGATTTTGATCCTAGTTTGTACAAGAGCATAGTTGGCAACCTCATGTATTTGACTGCAACTAGGCCTGATATTATGCATGCTATTATTTTGATTTCCAGATTTATGGAAAGCCAAAACAAGCACATTGGAAAGCAGCAAAAAGAATTCTAAGGTATGTGAAAGGCACTAAAAGGTATGGAATTTTATATACTACTTTAGAAAATTCTGAATTGATTGGATATACTGACAGTGATTGGGCTGGAAATATAGATGGCCGAAAAAGCACATTTGGTTATCTTTTTCATATGGGTTGAGGAGCCATTTCATGGGCTTCTAAGAAATAGCCTATTGTAGCATTGTCTACAACAGAGGTAGAATATGTGGTAGCTACAAAAGTAGCATGTCAAGTGGTTTGGATGAGAAGAATGTTGAAGAGTTTATGTCAAGAATAGGTAAAATGGACAGTGATTTATTGTGACAATAGCTCAGCTATAGCATTGTCAAAGAATTCTATGTTTCACAAGAGGATGAAACACATAGATGCCAAGTTTCACTATATCAAAGAATTGGTGAACAATGGAGAAATTGTTTTACAGCACTGTAGAATAGAGGAGCAGTTTGCAGACATTCTGACAAAGCCATTGGGGCAAAAGAGTTTTGAATATTTAAGAAAATCCTTTGGTATGATAGATAACCCAGCAGCTGACTAAAGTCACTTGCAAAACCCCGTGCAGGTAGAAACAAAGTACAACAAGGGCAGCTTAGGTTGAGTGCACACCTCTGTGCATTTAACAAGAGTTTAAATGAAGTTGTAAGGAATTTTTTATGTTTATGGGCGTAGCCGACTTTTGTAAAAAGAATTGAAAAATTCGTGGTTCAAACCACGCAACAACAGAGTTTATTAAAAACAGTGTTATTGGGCTTTTAACGCCCTCACCAACCAAAGTTATTTACTCACTAAAAGCATTATAAGTTGTCACGTCATCATTCATAAGTGGTTTACACATACGTAATCGAAATGGAAACTACCTATAATACAAAACAACCACGAGGGTTAGGTAAGGTTGATGCCTAAGGAAGGAGGTTAGACAAACTGTAATAACTTAATGATGTAGGTAGGAAAATTTTACCTATAGTTGTGACATATGAAAAAAAATGAGGTCGCCTTGACCACCAGAGCAAACTGGAACATCGAAGAGAAATCGTTAGGAAATCATTAAATTGTGATACCATTATACAGGAAAAAATGCACCGAAGATTAGTGTATAAGAGACGTAAAATTATTCTGTAAGGAATTCTTAGCCTTCACTGCTAATGGGGAAACCGTCAATTATGGAATTTGGATGTTAGAATTCCTCTTTCAGTGTAAATGATGCGTCCAATGGGATTAGTGATAAAAACACATAACTGTAACAAAAAATATATTCCAATTAGACATAAATTGTTACAGTTGGAACAAAATAAAAACAAATGAACATGATAAGGTTCACCTTCCACAATGGTAAAACCAGTATAAAACATACCAGAAAACAGTGTTCGGATTGTGAATTGATGAATTCATTGGAATTGTTAAGGTGCGTTAGAGGAACAAGAAGGGCATACCAGAAGTTCTTAAATTTTCCGTGATGCACTGTAGCGTTAAACCCGTGGGAGTAATACAATATGTTCGAAAGAAATTAAAAACCTCCAAAATGGATCTGATAACCTGAATAGAACCAGAAATATTGTACGAGTAGAAATAACTCCTACTAATGAAATAAAGTTTTAGCATAGCCTTATCAACCACTTGAGAATGAACCTACATGGTGGTGATCAAATCGTGTTCGTTACCATGGCTTAGCTACCATTCTCCGGAAATCTTGTGTTGTGGTCTCAAGCAAGAGTACAATGCCAAGAAAAGGTGAACCATCCACAGGGAAGAATAATGAAATAAGAACTGGCAAGGTGGAGTTGGAAGTTAGGGTTAGAAAAGAATAATAATCACCATCGATCTGTAAAACTCACATCCCACCATTTTTGCATGGCATACAGAGAAACCTTGGTGCGATTCATATGGGATTGGTACACGTGTCATCAGTAGATATGGCCACCGAACAAAGCCCATATGATCCTTTCAAATGTTATAATAGTTGTACATAAGGCCAGTAACACCTTGGAAGTACTGCACCTAGTTTATGGTCACACCGTACCAAAAAAAAACATTAGCACCATCATTTGAATGGAGTGCAACATCAAAAAATAAAAGAAGATGGAGATAACATAAACTATGGTTCTAGTATAATTAAACATACACTGAAATTAATATGGGACCTACGACATTAACTTACAACCATATCACTAGTAATAATAGAACCACCTAGAGTCTTTGAATCATACACATGCTAGATATAAGCTATCGAACCGAATTCAAGGTAATAGCAAGTGATATAAAGGAGGTAAGGTGTTACCAATGGTATAATTACATCAACTCACCATCGAATTACCATGTGAAAATAAGTGGAATCCTTACGTACAATATTGATTATAAAGAAGGAATAGATTTACCCGTAATCCCTATGTGCTTAAATAAGAACAATGGAATATAAATGAAACTAAATTAATAAATTAAATATAATAGTGTGCCACACATGTTACGTAATTGTTAAAGAGTTATATTTCACTATAGAGTATACCCATACCAAATTTATAGTCGAGATGCGCAGTCCTTACACCGCGGGTAAGGAATGAATGGAAAAGCATTAGTTAAAGTGGTATGAGCTGTAGGAATAGAATTATTTACTAGTTGGGTTATAAATAGGAAGAAGAGATATAATGACATGGTGATAAAAACATGGCTCCTGTATGGACTCTCTTTTTAAAATGGTGATAAAAACTCTGCATATGACATTTAATGTTTAAAAAAAAAAATATGGGAGTGAGTTAGATTTGTGACAAATGATATCAGATATTTAGGTTCAACCCTTGAATCTAATGGGCATTGTTATAAAATCTTGAATGGTTGTGTATTTGTATAATTGTTGTAATAGATATTATTCCTGGTACTTTATTTACAGTGGCATTGAGGAATATTGTTCAGAAGAAACTTTCCATGGACCTACTAGATTACTAGGCCTATATTGGTTTCAGAACAACAATATGGATGAAATTATAAAAATAATGTCATTTTGAACAACCCCTTGAATGGTAAAGTAAACACAACTCAAAATTTTGATTGACTTAGAAAAATCGCGTACAGGATTTTTGGGGAGTGATGGCTGAAAGAAGAAAAATAATTCAACTTATTAAATTATTGCATACACACACATGGGAAATTCCACACAGTAGTTGGAAAAAAGTGATCTTCCTAAATAGTTTTGAGACAATGCTTTAACAATTAACAATACCATTTTTGGTTGGGAAAACTGATAGATGGATGATCTGAATGGGAATATTATTTTTCTTGTGCTAAGATCCAATTCAGAATATAAACAAAGTGGTTGAGGATTATGAGGTTAATTCCAAGTTTGACAAGAGTTTTTATGTGTTTTTATGTGATTTTCATGAGAAAATTAACATAAAAAAAACACTGAACAACAACATCTAACATACATGATCGCCATAAATAGTAACACAATACCACATGATGAAGGAGTTCACCCCGCCTAGGCTGCATCTTCTTCGTCCAGCTTCCAATGCCTTGGCCCTTTTCCATTAACCTAAAAAGTGTAATTACATGTGTCTATAATGCTCAAATAGCTCTGAAACATGTTTCATCAGCTTCATAATTCCCAAAAAATCTTATGTAGCCTCTTTCTCCATCGAATTAGGCTAAAAACTGAAGAAGTTATGACTTCCCCATGTTTTGGCACAAACCGCTCCACAAATTCCCCAAAATCGAGACTGGTCCTACAAATTCACCCCATTTTCAGCTAACATATTGACAATTTTCCAGGTTTCTAGGAAAAAATTTTGGATCATTAATTTTCCCAATAACTTCATGATTCTAAAATTTAAACTATATCACCAACAGAAATAAAACAGTTTTTTAATAAAAAATTCGGCAAAGACCACCAGAGGTTAAAAAGGGTCAGTCACATGGGTCAGATACATTAATGGTGGTGGTTTGACATGACGGTTAGCCTCCCCATGGCCTGGTCTCTGGAGTATGGTCATTTGTAACATCATATAGGAGGGTTGGGGCTAAGCCCTCACCCCTACCCCAAACCTTCCGCCATAATTCTTATATTGATCTTTGGACCATAATTTAAATGACCAATATTGTGGTGCATTGGAAAAAAAGGTTATTAGTTGGATGGAGGTCACATGTTTGACCCTCTCCTAGTCCACTTGACCTTAACAAAACTTTTGGTGGCCTCCCGTGCTACCACATGATAGCCTACGGTTGGGTCGCATAGTAGCATGTGGTTGGCCATTATTTCAACCAACCAAATCACACCATGCAGCAACCAATGAGACTTTGACAAGTGGCGAAGCATGGTAGCATAAAAATTATTACGTGTCAACCAACTAGAAGAGGCCACGTGGTAGCTTGTCACTAGCCCAATTTTTTTCGCTGTCAACTTCCATTTTTTGAAAAATTTGCTTGTTTGACAAAGAAGACAGAACATGTTTCTAGGAGCATACGATGTCATATTTTTGCGAAATTATTTGCACTTGATTCATAATGATGTGATCTACACAGTTGTTTAGGTTCCATGCCATTCCGACAAATTTCATTTTGTTAGCATAATTTTGAGCACCTAATCACGCCTCCCCACTAGAAGCTTTTGGACACAAAAATATCACTTTCAACTCTGAAGTAGATGAGGGTACAACCCCCTCACCTTTCCCATCTCTATCCATTTGGCCTTTGAGAAATTTGTTTCCTTGAGCTTCACTCAAGGGTAACTAACATTCCCTTTTCTTGAAGACTTGTTCTTTTTTCATGAATGACATCTTGCTAAAGCTCATTAATGAATTCTAAAGCAAAATATTCAAAATATGGAATCTAAATATTCTTTCCTTGTTCTTCACTATGAAGCCTTCCCTTAAAAATGTGACACCAAACTCCATCATCGACTTAGTGCTTGTGATCAATATGATAGTTCTAATTTCCTTTTCTCTTTTCAAAATGATCTTGAACTGTTTGTTGTACCATTTGGAGTCCTTTAATGAACTTCATGGGTTTGTCCATATCGCCATCAAAATAAACATCCATTTTACCCAGATGACATAACAAGTTATGATGTAAATGGTAAACAAATTCCACTACTTGGTTTACTTGACTCAAGCTTGAATGTACATCTTGAAAGTATGCATATTGTTGAAAACTTTCATGTAAAAAAATGATGCTTGAGTACAATAATTACAATAATAGCATGCCTGGAAGGCATATCAAAAAACTTGTCACTTATACCTCTCTTACACCTTTTGATCAAGTGGAATTTTTTATGAACACTCATCAAATGAAAATACGTTAATCATTGCAACCTAATCATTGCACCATTAAAATGTTATGAATGAAATTAAATGGCAAAGCCACTTGCATCAACCTGAAACTCAAATGACCTTTTCAATTTTAAAAGAGAAAATAAAAGAGTTGAAATGATATTTTGCTTCGAAGCATCATATGCCTCTTTTTTTTCCTCCCCAATAGAAGATGTTTTGCACACATGCCAATGCATGCCAAGGAGCTACAACACAAGAAATATTAAAAAAAAAAAATCCTTCAACATTCGACTCCTCCCAGAAAACCTCTTATGAAGATGACCACCTTGGATGTTGACCAATCCACAATGGTGTCGAACTTGGAGAGATCTACCTTCAACTTACCTACTCCAACATTATATCCCAAGTACATCAAATAAGTTTTAGCCAAGTCATACTTTGACATCTTCAAAAAAGAATGTTCACACCTTACGACATCAAGTATTTTTCTCTTATACGTGACATGTTCATAATGAAATTTTCTAAAAATGACAATGTCATACAAGTGGACTATCACATTTAGAAATGGATCCAATTCATCATTATTCATATGCATGGAAGTAGTAGGAGTATGGAAAATACCATAAAACATAATAAGCCATTCAAACAAACTTTGTTTGATGTTAAATGTCATTTTCCACATACCTCGTTCAACAATTATTCTTTGATGAAAGCCACTACTTTTTCCTCTCACAATAAAATGATTTCCATTCTTCTTGGGCACCAAAACCATAGGTGCACTACATGGCAGAAGAGATGGTCAAGTGATGCCAATTTTCAACAACTTTTTGGCTTTTCTTTGGTGTTTCTTCACTTTTCATTTTTGACGTCCAATGTATGCCAATGTCACAAAGACAAACATTCTTGCTGCAAAGGTTTTCCATATGGGATTCCATTCTTCTTGAGAGGCAATACCTTTACATCCTGAAACACTTTATCATCATGGTTAATTACATTAACCAAATAAGAATTTAAACTTGTATTACAACCATCAAATACTTCATAATCATCATCAACGTTGGGTATGATCATAAGAAGCACTAAATTTTTTTCTTGAATTAACTAGCCTTTTCATTTTCCCTACATTAACTAATGATAGATTTAGTATCTTGTGATGGGCTCTCACTATGTACTCCACACCATATTTGAACAAGTGGTACATGTTTTCCTGGTGATAAAATATTGTCTTTCTGTCATAGAGGTAAGGACTTCCCAAAACAATCTGTGAAATGTCAAGTGGTACAACATCTAATTCCCCTTCGGCAATGAAGTTTGCGGTGATTGCAAACTGGAAAATACACCTTCTTGTAACATTTAAATTGGTGTCCTTGCATATCCAACCCAACGTATATGGCTTGAGATGATTTATGGTTTCAATATAAATTTTCTTGACTAAGTCTTCAAATATCAAATTTTCTTGAGACCCACTATCAAATAGTGTGTCAACTTTTGCATGTTTTGAGACAATCCTCACATGAAATTGTTCAATTCTAGTTTCTTCATTTGAGGTACTAGTGTAGCAATTTGAAGTGATAGTGCTAGTAATGGAGTTCTTACCTTTTATCCCCATGGCTTTGATTTTATTTTCATCGCCCAAATCGGACCCCAAATCCTCTTGAGTGATTGTTGTTGTATCTTACTTCCCTTTGTTGTTGAATTTCTTTGGGCTCATCTCTGGATGAAGCTTCTAACAATAGTCTTCATGATGAACCTCTTTGGAACAATGTTTTCATGCCATTTTTGTTGGGTATGTGTTATATTCTTTCCACGAAAATTTTTGTTCTTTAATTTCCGGTGGGTAGTCCGCGTCCATGGTTTTGTGCATGGTTTTGCACATGGTATTGGGGTATAATGGTTTTCGGCCCTTGGTATTTTTTGTAGATCCGGTCAAGGGAACTACGGTTATGTTCTAATCCAGGGTTTATGGATTGGGGTTTATGTATGCTTCGGCATGTATATATATGTGTTGTAACACTAAAAGGAATATAATGAAAAATCAAGCTGGTCTTCCCGATTTGGGATCCAAGGGAAAATCTCTGTGTTTATCTATTTTATGTTTTATGCTCTCGCTATTGTTTATTTTATGTTATAAGATTCGTGTGTAGATAATTTATTTTCAGGGTTAAAACCTTCATTTGGTATCAGAGCAGTTTCGGCTTCAAGGGGACGCCTTTGCTGCTGAGGGTTTTTTGCTCAGGCCTGTGGTAGACCCTATTCAGTGGGAGATCTGCGAGATCAATTCTTGCGGTGAAAGAAGATGGTGAGCGGCAGGAAGATAGAGATCGAGAAATTTAATGGTTATAGTTTTGAGTTGTGGAAGCTCAAGAAGGAGGATCTGCTAGTGGATAAAGATCAGTGGATCGCGGTAGATCTGGGTACTAAGCCAATGGGAATGCCAGATGAAGACTGGAAGAAGCTGGATCGGAAGGCTAAGAGCAAAATACGGTTGTCTGTCTCAGATTCAGTATTTTTGAATGTATCTGGGGAAGCTACGATGATGAATTTGTGGGAAAAACTTGGGACTTTGTACCAATCTAAGTCTCTGGTGAATAAGTTGTTCCTGCAGAAAAAGCTGTATAACCTGAGGATGAAGGATGGAGACTCGGTGACAGAGCATCTGAATGCCGTCAATATTGTGGTAAGTCAGCTTTCATTTGTTGATATTAAAATCTCAGATGAAGATAAGTGAATCAGTTTGTTGTGTTCTCTACCAGATTCGTGGGACAGTCTGGTTATTGCAATAGGTAGCAAAACAACTACCTTTAATTTTGATGACATTGTCTCAGCCTTTCTGTCGAAGGAAATGAGACAGAGAAATATGGAGGGTCAGAATGGATATGCCTTATATGTACGAGGAAGGTCCCAAAACAGAAACAAGAATAAGGTTTCCAGTGGGAGATCTAAATCTCCTGGAAAGTTTGTAAAGGTGTGCTGGAAATGCAGAAAGAAAGGGCACGACAAAAAGGACTGCAGATCTAAAGCTCCTGATAAAGGAAGGGGATCTCATGATGCTCCTTCTGCAGAGGAAAAAAACCACCTTTGATGAAGGTGGGGATGTGTATTTGGCTTCTTTTTCAAATACACATGTGGATCATGAGTCATGGTTAATTGACTCGGGTGCATCCTTTCACTTCACTCCCCATAGGGAGTGGTTCTGTGAGTATGAGAAATATGATGGTGATGTCTTCCTAGGGGATGATAGGAAGGCCAAAATCGTTGGACATGGAAAGGTCAAGCTGAATCTACAAGGTGGAAGGATCAGAACACTACCTGGTGTTCTACATATTCCTACATTGGCCAGAAATCTGATTTCTGTAAGCAAGATGGATGATGCAGGTGTAAAAACAATGTTTGAGAAAGATGTCTGCAAGATGGTTTGGGGAGCACTGGTATTAATGCAGGCAGTTCGGACTGGAACTCTGTACAAGCTACAAGGTAGCACTGTTATTGATGGGTGTAACAGTTCTGTGGTTCCTGAAAGTGGGACAGAAAGACGAGTTGTCTCTGGAGAAAATACCATGCTATGGCATCAAAGGCTTGGACATATTGGAGAGAAGGGCCTTTGGATACTGCATAGAAATTGCATGGTAGAAGGTATGTCTATTTTTTCTCTGGATTTCGATTTCTGTGAACATTGTGTATATGGGAAGCAGAATCGAGTGATTTTTCTTTCTAGTGCTAAGAGGGCAAACAAGATATTAGAACTTGTGCATAGTGATGTGTTTGGGCCTATGTCATTTCCATCACTGGGAAATTCTGTGTACTATGTTTCATTCATAGATGACTTCTCAAGGAATACATGGATATATTTCTTGAGGAAGAAATCTAAAGTCTTTGACAAATTTAAAGAATTTAAGGCTCTGGTGGAAACCGGATAGTAGAACAAGATAAAGGCATCGAAGATGATAATGGTGGGGAGTTCTGCAAGAAGGAATTTGAAGAGTTCCGTAAGAAGTGTGGTATAGCACGACAGAAGACTACTCCATACACAACTTAGCAAAATGGAGTTGTAGAAAGAATTAATAGAACACTGATGGAAAAGGCAAGAAGCATGCTCAGTGGTACCGGGTTAGGACAAGAATTCTGGGCAGAGGCAATGGAGACTGCATGTTACTTAGTTAACAGATCACCTTCATCAGTATTGGAGGATAAGACCCCACATGAGGTATGGACTAGTAAGAAACCCTCTATTTCACATATAAGGGTATTTGGATGTGATTCATATGTACATGTTCCAAAGGAGAAAAGGACCAAGTTGGATAATAAATATGAAAGGTGCATCTTTATTGGGTATAAGGATGGTTTAAAGGGTTACAAACTTTGGAACCTAGAAACAAGGAAGGTTGTGTACAACCGAGATGTGGTTTTTAGAGAAGTGAAAGATGTTGTTAAAAATGAAGTTCTACCAAAGGAACCTAAGAAGATAGAGTTTGAGCTAAAGGAGGATGAATCAGACTCTACAACAGAAGAAGACTTAGAAGATGAAGAGCCACAATCTCCAGCTTTGAGAAGATCAGTTCAGGAAAGAAGGCAACCAGAAAGGTATAGTCCATCTGCTTTCTGTTCAGGTTTTTCCTTAACTATAACTGATGATGAACCCGTAACCCACAAAGAAAGGATTCAGAGATGGAAAAACCTAAGGAGGCCAGTTAGATGGAAATGTCGTATCTGCACAAAACTACAGAAGTGTGATCCGGGTGGAGTTGCCCGCTGGAAGGAATCCCATTGGGAGCAAATGGGTGTTTAAGAAGAAGATGAATGTAGAAGGCAAGGTGGAGAAATACAAAGCTCGGTTGGTAGCGAAAGGTTATTCCCATGTGCCAGGAATTGATTTTGGTGATATTTTTTCTCCTGTTGCCAAGGTTACTTCTATTAGATTACTTTTATCTGTTGCTGCTGCATTTGATTTTGAGATAGAACAGATGGATGTGAAGACAACATTTCTTCACGGGGATCTAGAAGAGGAGATCTATATGAAGCAACCTGAAGGCTTTATGGTGAAGGGTAAGAAAGAACTAGTATGCAGGTTGAAGAAGTCTCTGTATGGGTTAAAACAGTCACCAAGGATGTGGTATCAGAAATTTGATACCTATATATGAGGACTTGGCTTCACCAGAAGCAAGGAGGACCACTGTGTTTATTTTAAATTAATTGGTGACCGTGTTATTTATTTGGTCTTGTATGTGGATGATATGTTGTTGATTGGAAATGACAAAGAAATTATCCAAGATTTGAAGACCCAACTGCTCTCCAAATTCGACATGAAGGATCTTGGTGCTGCAAACTATATTTTGGGCATGGAAATTAAGAGAGATCGAGCAAAGAGGAAGCTCTGGTTAAACCAGAGGAAGTATGTCGAGACTATATTGCAGAGGTTCAATATGCAGGATAGTAAACCGGTGAATGTTCCTATTCCTGTAGGTGTAAAGCTGTCTGCTAAATAGTGTCCCAAGACACAAGAAGAAGAGGAGTATATGTCCCGTGTTCCATATGCAAGTGCAGTGGGTAGCCTGATGTATGCAATGGTCTGTACTAGACCAGACATTGCACATTCAGTGGGAGTATTGAGCAGGTTTATGTCAAACCCAGGAAAGGAGCATTGGACAGCAGTGAAGCGGGTTTTCAGATATTTACGTGGCACTAGTGATTATGGCTTGTGCTACCAGGGAAGACCAGGATTGGAAAGAATGTTGGACATTCGTGGTTTTGTTGATGCAGACTGGGCTGGAGATCTGGACCAAAGAAGATATACAAGTGGGTATGTGTTTAGCCTATTTGGAGGCGCAGTCAGTTGGATGAGTAAAAGACAGTCTGTAGTGGCTCTTTCAACTACAGAGGCAGAATACATAGCAGCCACTCATGCAAGCAAGGAAGCAATTTTGTTGCAGAGATTGTGTTCAAGTATGGGGTTGGTACAACAAGCTATAAGGATAGACTGTGATAGCCAAAGTGCAATTTTCTTGGCTAAGAACCCTGCTTATCATTCAAAGACAAAGCACATTGATGTTCAATATAACTTTGTTAGAGATATGGTTGAGGCTAAAAGGGTGTTGCTGGTAAAGGTGGACATTTTGAAGAATGTTGCAGATGCATTGGCGAAGTCTGTGAGCACTTAGAAGTTCTCTTGGTGTAGAGAAACAATGGGTGTTGAAGAATTGGCACAATGACTAAGCTCTCCTGTGGCCCCCTGTGGAAAGAAAACAACAAGTGGGAGAATGTTGGGTATGTGTTATATTCTTTCCACGAAAATTTGTGTTCCTTAATTTCCGGTGCGTAGTCCACGTCCATGGTTTTGTGCATGGTTTTTCACATGGTATTGGGGTACGATGGTTTTCAACCCCTAGTATTTTTTGTAGATCCGGTCAAGGGAACTACGGTTATGTTCTAATCTAGGTTTTATGAATTGGGGTTTATGTATGCTTCGGCATGTATATATATGTGTTGTAACACTAAAAGGAATATAATGAAAAATCAAGCTAGTCGTCCCGATATGGGATCCAGGGGAAAATCTCTGTGTGTATCTATTTTATGTTTTATGCTCTCGCTATTGTTTATTTTCTGTTATATGATTCGTGTGTAGATAATTTCTATTCAGGGTTAAAACCTTCAATTTTCTCTCCTTCCTTTTTAACAGATGCATTTTTATTTTCTTTGAAGCCCTTTTCTTTCTCTCACCCTTAAATGGCTTATTTTTACCCTCTTCTGGAATGTTTTTCCCTCTTGCCTCAAGGTGAGTGGCTTGCACAAAAGCCTCATCTAGGCTACTGGGATTTAACATAAGGATAGTATGGCTTAGGTAGCTATGTAAACCCCATATATACTTAAACAATGTGTCTTGTAAATGCAAATCAAAACCTAACATAAGAGCTCTTTTACTAAATTATTGTGTGTAATCTTGCACACTTTGAACCTTAAGTTGTCTGAAGTTCTACCAATTCATGATGGATTTTTTGCATATATGCTAGAGTTTAAAATTTATTTTAATTGAAGTAATGAAATTAGGCCAAGAGAGTGAGATATTACCATTTTTATTTATCTCATCTTGTGTCTTGGCTTCCCACCATACTAGTGTTGCACCCTCCAGTCTCATGGAAGCTAGTTGTATCTTTGTATCATCATATTGAAGGTTTTGAATTCTACAATAGACCTCCAACTGATGAACCCAATTTTCTAGCTTATCTACATTCACTTCACCATTATACATAGGCGATTCAAATTTAATATCAATTTTAATAAGGGTTCTTTAGCAATTCCTTTTGAGGTAGGTTGATGAGTATGTGTAATGGTTGTAGTAGTGGAAGAGGATGAATATGAAGGTGAAGATGGTGGTGAGGATGATGGTGGAGTAGATGGAGTAAATGTGGAAATTGTTCCCACTTCACAAATTCCCCAAAATCCAGACCGGTCCTACAAATTCACCCCATTTTTGGCGAACATAGTGACAATTTTCTGGAATTTTGGGTGAAATTTTTAGACCGTTATTTTTCTAAATAATTCCAGGATTCTGAAATTTAAACAATGATGCTGACAGAAATAAAACATTCTTTAAATACAAATTTCGCTGGAGATCGCCAATGTTTAAAAAGGGTCAGTCACATGGGTCGATTATGTTGACGGTGGCGGTCACACCAGACAGTTAGCCTCCCTGCACCTTGGTCTCCAGAATATGGTCATGTGTAACATTATATAGGGGGGCGGGGGGGTGAGGTGGTGGCGATAATAATCCTTGCCCCCAACCCCAAACCTTCCCCCTCATAAAGCTTATATAGAGCTTCGGACCATAGTTTAAATGAGTAATATGTTGGCGCATTGGAAATCAAGGTTATTAGTTGGATGGAGGTCAGGTGTTTGACCAACCTCCACCTGGTTCACTCGATCTTAACACAACCTTTGGTGGCCTCTCATGCTACCACATGGCAGCCTCCGATTGGGCCACGTGGTAGCATGTGGTTCGTCGTCATTTCAACATACCAAATCACACCATCCAGCAACCAATAAGACTTTGAAAAGTGGAAAAGTCTGATAGGATTAAAAAAAATCAAGCAACCCAAGGATGCCACATGGCATCCTGCCAGAAACCCAAATTATTTACTTGTCAACTTCCATTTTTTGAAAAAATTGTCTACTTGAAAAAGTAGACACAACACATTTAGGGGAGAATATGGTGTCATTTTTCCATGAAATAAGTTGTGCTAGATTCAAAATGAAAAGATATAGACGGTCGTTTAGGTTCCACACCATTTTGAATTTTTTTACTTTTGAGCTTAATTTTGAGCACCTAATCACGCCTCCCCACTAGAAGCTTTTGGACCACTAAATATCACTTTGAACTATCAAGTAGATGAGGGTACAATTCCATCACCTTCCCAATCTCGATCAATTTTTCCTTTGATGAATTTGTTTCCTTGAGCTTCACTCAAAGGTAACCAACATTTCCTCATCTTGAAGACTTTGTTTTTCTGTCACGAATGGCTTCTTGCTGAAGCTCATTAAGGAATTCTAAAGTGAAATATTGAAAACATTGAATATGAATATTCTCTACTTGTTCTTCACTCTGAAGCATCTCCTAAGAAAGGTAACTCCAAACTCCATCATCGACTTTGTGCTTGTGAATGATACAATACATGTACTTTCCTTTTCTCTTTTCAAAATTATCTTGCATTGTTTGTTGCACTTCTCGGAGTCGTTCAATGAACTTATTTGGTTTTTCCATGTCACCATCAAAAGAAACATCCTTATTACCAAGATGACACAACAAGTTATGATGCAAATGGTAAATAGGTTTACTTGACTCAAGCCTGAATGTACATCTTGAAAGTATGCATATTTTTTAGCATAACTTTGTTGTAGAACAAAATTATGCTTGAGTACAATAGTTACACCGATAACAATCCTAGAAGGAATATCAACAAATTTTTCATGTATACCCCTCGTATACCTTTTGATTAAGTGGAATTGTTGATGAACACCCATCAAATGAAAGTGTCTTAATCACTACAAATTAATCATTGCACCATTAAAATTTTATTAATGAAATGAAATGGTAGATTCACTTGCATCAACTTGAAACTCAAATGACCTTTTCAAGTTTAAAAGATAAAATAAAAGAGCTGAACTGATCTCTTTCTTCGAAGCATCACATGACTATTTTTGTTTTCCTCCACACTGGAAGACCTTTTGCACACATGTCAATGCATTCCAAGGAGCAACAATAGAATATATAATAACAAAAAATTTCTTGCAACATTGGGCTTCTCCCAAAAGACCTCTTATCGAGATGACCATCTTGGGAATTGACCAATCCACAATGGTGTCAAACTTGGAGAGATGCACCTTCAACTTACCTCCTCCAGCATTATAGCCCAAGTATATCAAAGAATTTTTACCCAACTCATACTTTGACATCTTCAAAAATAAATGTTCGTGCCTTATGATACCAATTAAAATTCTACAAATATTATGTATTGCGAGAAAGTTGAAGTTTTGAAGAGAATCTAGCCACAGAAATAGAGGTTGGGATTCAAATCTATCAGATAAAGGATTATAGAAACTATATTTTTCAAGATGTATGTTTGTAACATCATATACAAAATTCATAACCAAGAAAAATTGGTTGACTAAAACATACTTTAAAGTAATATGGAACAACACGTGTGAAATTCTTACTAAATATGTGTTATATACGTGGAATAATATAGTATATTGCCAAAAAAATTAAATATTAGTGCCCCAAGAAGTTAAAAAATTATGAAGGCACTAGAAATAGTGCAAGAATGATGCAAACATTACGAGCTTTATACCCAAATGAATGAATAGAACAATGATTAAATCAATAGAAAATTTCAAAATTGGAGGATTTTTGAACCAAAAATGTCTATGAAGTGGTGGAATGAAATGATGCCACTTGGTAAACTAGGAAGGTGGATATGAAATCAACAGAGTAGCCTAACCAAATGGAAAAACCTTAACACGAAAATTTCTAAATGGTACAACCAAACCATGGAAGAAAATATTTAAACTTAATTTTTCTAGTAATGTAAATATATGCACATAATACTTAAGGTGTTTGAAATAGATGAAAAAACCATTACTGAAATATTGGGTGTTTATGCATATATAAATGTAAAAGTAAAATGATTCATGGTTATACACAAGGAAAATTATGTTCATAGTTAACCACGAAAACCAATTGTATCAATATACTCCTTACATATATATGTTGGTAATTTCCTTATACCTCTATTGTTTTATTAAAAGGTATGTACATATGTAACAAAATTATCAAAATGGACTTGAATAGGTTCACAATCAAAATGGAACTTGTAGTAGTAAGTTATCTTACACTGAAGTAAGCAGGATAGATGAATATTATATACAAAGTATCAAACTCACAACATAAAATGAAATGATGAAAATAGGTCAGTAATTACTATTTCTTTTACGTATGAAAGGAAAAGTGGAAAAAACCTATTTTGAATTCTACAATAGATCAAAACCATGCCACTAGTTATAGTTGTCAATGAATGAACGAATAAGAGTCTATGACAATATCATGATGCTTAATTAATGTTAGTGAAATTGTTTGAATGCATGCAGATATTGTGATAGGTGCAGGTGAACTATGGGAAGCAAGTTTTAGCATGAGTAAAAACATACTGGAAAAGGAGGAAATTCCTTTCTGCTACTAAAAATGCAAAGACATTAAAAATGTGGAATTATGGTTAAATTTAGTGAAAAATTTAACATGTAGCTTATATAATTACCCAGTTATAATAAAGTTCATGATTTTTTTTTTTTTAATATGTACATGGTAGCTCTTACAAAATTGATTGGAAAAAATTTTATAGGTAGCAACCGAAGGAGGCTACTGGAAAAAATCCTTTGTATATTAAATCTGAAAAAGTATCATTCAGTTAGAACTATGATGCAAATATTTTACTTCTAAAGCGGCTACCTATTGATTGGAAAATTCTACAGGTGGAACCCGGAGGAGACATTTTGGCAGAACCTTTTTTTATCCTATGTCAGAAAGAGACTTGGCTCCAGGATCGATCCATCATTTGGGTTAATATGAAATGGAATAATTTACTCCTAAAGAGGCTACATAGGATCAAAAAATATGAAATGGAGAAAATTTATCCAACATTGTTGCAAAAGAAGGAAAATATAAAATAAACACTAAGGATGGTGTGAATGAAAAAAAGCGGGGAAGAATGTAATACCCCTCCATCATTTTAATATTTCTATTATTTAAGACTACAGTATGTCAGAAAGAATGTAAGAAAATCCATGAATTACATGGAAACATTTATGTAAATAAATATTTGTATTAATATAAATATGAATTTAAAGTACTGAGGAATGAGACACTCGAAGATGAGATTCTTTCCTAGAATAATTCTTTCATGGTAAATTCGCTAGATAAAATTATAAATAAAATCCATGAATGGGAGAGAAAGATCCATTAAGTTTATTAGTTGGGGAAAGATGTTAATTTTGGATAATCCTAAAACATTGCAGGAGATAAAGGAAAGTTTTTAAGGAAAACACTAGGCAAGTAGTTGTAGATGACCACAAAAGCGGGAAACTGCTAAAGGAAACATCCAACATGAAAGAAAGGTATGAAATATCTAGGAAATAATAGATAGATGTGTTGATTCTAGGGCAAGTAACCTCTGCTTAGGGAGAACTAGAGGTACATTTCATGTTTGGGTGTTAAATGTTTCTCATTAAGTACGAATTTCTCGATTGATTTTGGCTATAGAATCAGTGCATAATTCTTACTGTGAATAATTTTGGAATATTTTTTATGCATTTGGATTTTTCAATTATTTATGGTGTATCTTGATGTTCAAACTATTTTAGTGTACATAAATTTATTCACTTAATTTTTATTCCTGTCGATTTAATAATTATTTTTTATGCATTCTGATCTTATAATAAATTTTAGTGCCTAGCAATTTCACATTGATTTTTAATGCATTCGAATGTATATGTGAGGTTATTAAGGAAAACATAGATTGTAATTTTAAGGAATATAGAAATTACTCACTCTATTGTCATATCGGATTGCATGAATGTGGATGTTCAAAACTCCATAGGTAATATTGACTCCATATTTAGGTATTTATGGATTGTATTAATTTCACATCTCGCGAAGGGGATGGAGTTTCCAAGGATGAATATGGTGAAAGCTAAAGACACATGGGTGGAAAGTGAGTGGTTGAGTATGATATATAACATGTATATTTACATTAATTCATTCCTTTTCTTAGAACCAAGTATGTTAGACAGGAAATTTGACGACGCGAGGAGGAGGAAATATGTGTGTAAGGAGAATTAATTAGGGGGGTGTGGACAAGAAAATATATAATGATCATATTGAAATTGGAATTATATAAATCTTAGTCTATGTTAATTATTGGATCATTCAAAGGACCATCTAATAGTGATACTTAGTAGGAAAAGGAAATAATAGTAATAGATATTTACAATAATAAAAATGATGAGCCACAATTGACATAGACCCCCAGCTAGATTTACCCTACCTACGTATCAAATATTTCATAGGGTAGATCTTAAAGCATGCTAGTAACGATTATTTTGAAGCCAACATGATACATGTACTGAACTAAACAATAAAATAGTGAATAAATTTATTTTCATAAATACATACATGGTTTTGAATATGCACAGAAGAATGGATTTATTCTATACCATCTGAAACAAATAGAAATCCAACCGAGTAACCGTTCCCGTAAATTAGTGACTAACAAACTGACATATACATAAATAGATTAAAAAAATAAAAAATAAATACATTTAGTACTACACTGATATAAAACATGAAATAAAAATGAACATCATGATAATTATCTCTTATAGGTGACATCGTTTTGTATATAGCAATAAAAGCACCAATGTAAGATAAACTAGGGTTGCATACTAAAAACTTAGGTAAGAACACAGAATCAAGGGCCATCATTCTTTAACTTACTAGAAGGAAAAATTAATTAGAATCATGGAAGAGAGTTTCACTTGCATAAAAGGAATAAAGCATTTCTCTGAACAAATACAAGATTCTTCAGAGGTCATTAAATATGTAATACGTTGTTGAGCTAGTTGTTTAATCTGGTATTAATATGTATGAAAATTATACAATTAGATAATGAGACCCTCATGGTAAATCAATATGAATTTCAACAGAATTGTAGACATCACATAGTTAAACCCCCTCTCAAATTTTTTACAATGCATATTATATACAGGTTAGTATTTCTAGCTTCATGAAATTCTACCTTATCCAATTTAGAGGTAAAGGAATTCTTGTACATTAATCATCTCGTTCATAATTATATATCAAATAGAAGGTATGCAATGACAAGTTGTATGGATTTGATAGAGGAATGCAAAATTTCCGTAAAAATGAGAACCACAATATTTTCTTCTTTAAGTGAAAATCAGATGAACTATACAGTACATAAGCGCAACCAAAGTTAAATACAAACAATGACGAAAAATTATAAAACCATGTTATTTCTTATCCCTAGTTGATGAATTAAATACGAGTTCACTTTGAAAATATTTATACAAATATGAAAATCTAAATCTATAACTAGAAATTACAATTTCATGCTACAAAAAACTGGTGAACCAAATCCACTTGTCCACAGAGAAATAGGTAACATCCAACTCTACATTTCAAATATAAGACTGAATAAACCACATATCTACCCATGAGATTGGGGGGTTAGGAATGTTATTTAAACTCCATATTCTAGGAAGACATCATATTATATGGTAGCTAGGTAGGAATAAACTGACCTGCTTTAGCAAAATCAAGGATTAGAATTTTCGAGGTCATCGTTTAGAAGTCGATTATACATAGGTAATCGAAATGGAAACTACCTATGGGAAAAAACAACCATGAGGGTTAGTTAAGGTGGATTCATAAGAAATGAAGTTGGAAAATTTGTAATAAATTAATGAAATAGGAAGGAAGAGTTTACTTGTAGTTGTGACAAATGAAATAAAAGGAGTTCTCCTTGACCACTGGAGCACTAGAACATTGAAAAGGAATCGTTAGGAACTCATTAAATTTCAATATGAGGATACAGGAAAAAATTCACTGAGGATTATTGTACAAGAGAAGTAAATTTATTCTGTAAGGAATTATTAGCCTTACCTACTGATGGGGAAACTGTAAAGTCTAGAATATGGATGTTATAATTCATCGTTGAGTGTAAATACTGAGTCCACTGGGACTGGCGATAAAAAACCATAACTGTAACATAAAATATATGTGAATTAGACGTAAATTTTTAGATTGGAATAAAATAAAAACAAAATTAACATGATAAGGATCACCTTCCACAATGGTAAAAGTACTATAAAATATACCAGAAACTAGTATTCATATAGTGAAATGGTGAATTCGTTGGAATAGTTAAGGTGTGTCAGAGGAACAATAGGGGTGCACCAGAAGTTCTTAAATTTGTCGTGATGCACTCCAATGTGAAACTTTTTGGAGTAAGACGATCCATTCAAAATAAATTAAAAACCCCCAAAAATTATCTCACAACTTGAATATACCAAAAAATATTGTACAAGTAGAAGTAGCTCAAATTAATGAAATAAGGGTTTACCGTAAACTTATAAACCACCTGAGAATGAACCTACCTAGCGGTGATGGAATCAAGTTTGTTACCATGGCTCAGCTACCATTCTTGAGAAATATTGTGTTGTGGTCTAAACCGAGAGTAATAAGCCAAGAAAAGGCGGACCATCCATGAGTAAGAAGAATGAAATTGAAACTAGAAAGGTGGAGTTGGAAGTTAGGGTTACAAAATAATAATAATCACTGTTGATCTGTGTTGGGGAAATTATATGAATGATATATAATCGCAAATTAAATTATCAACGAAGGAGTCATAATCAGTATAACTAATGGACAATATGTGCCGATAATAGGTAAGTTTCTATGTTAGCTGAGTATAACCTATATAAGAATCTTCCATATTACAATTAATACAATTTCCTCACAATTAAATATCATAAGGAAAAGATCATAAATAAAATATTAGCAAGCATGTAATCTAAGTGGTTCTTACTCAGACTTATTCTTGCTCAGATAATAAGTATGTACATCTACAGGCTCATGAAATAGAAATATGGATTCAACTTTGTTTTCCTGTAGAAACTAACTAAAATAACCTTACTTCAATCAAACAAAACAATCATTCTTAATTTAACTAGTTCTGGAGGAAACTATGTATTCTAGTACAAGAAATGTATGACAAGAGTCTTCACTAAAAACACATGTAGGTGAATGGTGAGATAATTGTTCTTAACTCTTCCTGATCTCTAAAATAGAAATCAATACTTAATCATACAACCTAATAAATCAAACAGATTAATTGGATATAATCAAAATTGGAATCATATCAAATGCTTTGAAGTTAAACTATAAAACCAAACTAAATTCGTAATAACTATAAAAACTTACCTTGATGGCTTCAGTGTGCCCTTGTCGAGCTACCAAGGAAAGCTGAGAAAACTTAAAAAACTAAAGAATATATTAACACATTGAATTCTTCAATTGTTGCTTATGTTGTTGATTTCAAAAGGAAAAATTACATAATCAAGTCTACATCACAATAATAAAGCTAAAACTTTATCTCTCCTTACTAACTTCTATCTCTATAAATAATCTTCACTATTATTCCTCTCTTAACACCTATCATCTATGAGCCTTCTATTATAGAGGAATGGTCGTTACATAAAAATCTTAAAAGATATCATCAAATCATCACAAGATATTTTAGTTCAGTCCATTTGACATATTCAAGTACATACTCATGACAGGAAGTGCATGAGGAAGAAGCATATGTTAATTTAATATGTAGTGATGGTTCCTCTGACAAACAATTTTGTTGGTCCCATTGAAGCCCTTTTGTTCAATCACCCATCCTGGAAGATGAGATCTATCACTGAAATCACATAAGTGTTGGAATGTGGGTACCGTAATCACACCTGTTGTAATGTGGGTACCAGAATCACACAGGTGATGAAGGACTGGTATCAGAATCATAGAGGTGTTGTTGTTGCTGCCTTATGGATGCATGAGTATGGTGAACACAGGTACATGGTAGACAAAACATGGGCAGTAGATTAGGTTTTGAATGGGTGCATGAGTAATAAATGAGAACTTGAGTACCTGATTGTTAATGTTGGTACCTAATGAGTAGGAGCACGAGTACCGTATCATTACATTGGTACCGTATGAGTGTAGAGCATGAGTACCAAATCACTGCACTGGTACTAGACGAGTAGGAGCACAATCGTTTACATCTATGTGAGACAATACAATTAATCAGAGAGTATAAGAAATCAAATAATTCTATTTCTACTACAAGAAAACATAAAAGCCATGCTTTAAATACAAATTACCTCATATACACACAAGGATGCTAAAATTCATGTTTATGAAGAAGGTAGCAAAGTGGTGAGTAGGTTTTGAGGTAAAGTTGGTCAAAATTAGAGGACAATATAACATATTAAAGGCATCAAACTGCAGACCCAACAATCCATCAAGCTCATATCCCACCGTTCGTGCATGGAATACGGATAGACCCTGGTGCACTTCACATGGGTTTGGCATATGTGTAATTGACAAATATGGACACCAAACCAAACTCCTATGGGCCTTTTTAATGTCATAATGTTTTTATACAAGGATAGTAACACCTTGGAAGTGATGCACCTTGGTGGTGGTATAATTAAACATACAATGAAATTAGAATAGGACCTGTGACATTCATGTATCACCATAATGTTGGTAATAATAGAACCACATAGAGTATTTGAATCACACACATGTTAGACATAATTTTTTCAGATGAATTCAAGGTAATAACAAGTGATATAAAGGAGGTAAGGTGTTACCAATGGTATAGAGACATCGACCCACCGTCGAATTACCATGTCAAAATAAGTGGACTCCTTACGCACAATATTGGTTATCAAGAACGAATATATTTACCCTTAATACATACGTGCATAAATTAGAACAATGGAATATAAATGAAACTGAATTAATAAATTAATTATAATAGTGTTACATACATGTTAGTTAGTTGTTAGAGAGTTATCTTGTAGTTTACAGTATACCAATACCAAAGTTGTAGTCGAGATTCCCAGTCCTTACACCAGGGGTAAGGAATGGATGGAAAAACATGTATCTAAAGTTTTATTAGGTGTATAAGTAGAATTATGTATTGGGTGGGTTTTAAAAAGGAATAAAATATAAAATGACTTGGTGATAAAAACTCTATAAATGACATTTTATGTAAAAAAATAAATACAAAAATTTGGAGTAAGTTAGGTTTCTGACAAGGAGAAAAGAGAGAATATGATAGACATAGAGAGAGAAAGGTTGAGAGAGAGAGAGAGAGAGATATATATATAAGGTTGGGGGGGTAGAGAGAGAGAGAGAGAGGTAGATATACAAAGAGTGATCATATATTTTAGGTTCAGATAGATAGATATTTTTAGGATAAATGTATATATATGGAGGTGGAAAAGAGGGAGGAAGAGAGGTAGGGAGGGAGAGATTGATAGATATGGAAAGAGTGTGTGTTTGGGTGGCTAAGATATCGATAAATAAATATATTTGGAGGGATATATATATATATATATATATATATATATATATATATATATATATAGAGAGAGAGAGAGAGAGAGAGAGAGAGAGAGAGAGATGGGGGAGACATGGGGGGTGATATACAATGTTATTCACTGAAATATATGCATTTATTCTAGTGTAAATGATTATCTCTAGTTCTATTTGATTGTTTGCAGTATATGCATTGAGTCTAGTGTAGATGTTGATTTATGATTTGATGTAACAAAATAAATATTGATGATCCACATTGGTTTTGTGTTAGAGTAATCCAACCATAAATAAAATACTTGAATTTTCATCTTTAATAAAATAATCACCTAGCTAATTTTTTTTCTTTTTGAAACTGTGAACTATTTGTAATTGACTAGATTATTATTCTCCTATTTTCAATCATTTAAGATTTTTAGTCATTTTGCATTCAAATGAGGTAATAGAAAACAACTATCATTTAAACTTACTTGGGGTTTAACACTCCATAAGTCACAATGATTTGTTTTGGAGAAAGCTACTATTAATATTGGAGAGACAGAGAGACAAGTTCTGACATTGAATACAATAGCTCGAGTTAAATATTTGAATGGTCTATGATTTCAACCTCCATGTTCATATGATCCATATGAAAATATGGAAAAACTAGCAAGCGAGAAAATGATAATTGTATAAGAAAATAGGTTAATATTGATTACAATGAAAATATTTTTAATTGACCACATTGTTATTATTCACATTTTCTGCCATTTAACATTGTTATATTTTCACTTTGCATTCAAAAATTTTATTTCATCGTTTTTCATCATTCTAGTTATTGTTTGTCCCTATCATCTCAACAAGAAAATGTAAGTGAGAAAGTTTAAAATTAAAATGACAATATTAATCATTAACATATTTAGTATAATAAAAATTATCAGAATAATTAAATGTTCAACAAATTAATTGTGGCCACACAAGACTAAAACCAATCTAGATTTCTCCGGATGCGGATGTACATTAAGCGCATGGGGACAATGGGTCTGGGCCATTTCCCAACGCACAAAGCGCGTGGTGGCCACATGGCCCTCCACGGCGCCATTAAAATTGCATTCACTCCTCCCACAGGCAGCATTAACTCTCCGGCATTCATTCCTCCGCGCCGACATTACATTCGCCTTGGATCGCCTGGTTCAGGCATTATGGAAATCAGCTCATGGTCCGACGAGCTCATCGTCTCTCCGCGCAGTTGTATGGTTCCTCTAAGCGGCGCATGCCCTGCCCACTGTGCTGAGCCAAGCGCTCGCACAGCCACAGGCAGGCGTTGTTCTCTTTATAGTTGTATTGAGTTTGCTCCGGAAGCGCATTTCACCAACAGCAATTTCTGCCCAGGTGCTTCAAGCACGTCTGCCTTGTTCGCTCCTGGTTCTACCATTGCTTCGGCTCCTCTCCAGCATAACGAGCCTTTCGAAACAGTGTCTCCGGGCTCAGCCATGCCGCAACTAAGGCAACGCATGACATCGCGACGTGGAAGCACTCGAGGAGGCCTGGGAGGGGAGCGCCCTTCCTCCAGCAGACAATTCTCTGATACTCCTTCCGTTTCTGATCGTGGGCGTCCTTCGGCCTCCCTTTCGATTGAAATCCCCCATCGCTTCTCCTCCCCCACCTCTCAGCCTGCTAGCAACCATTATATTCGCCAGACCACGCAAATATCGGAGTTGAGGTTTGATAGTGCTTTCAACCGCCCTTCTATCACTGCATTCATCATCATAACTCTACGTGAGGATGCCACCCATCGCCCTCCCACCTAGACTGCCTCCTCCCCTGCTCATTTTGACCCTCTTTCTGCCTCTGTCGAGCCTCGATCCACCTCTGCTTCCACGCCTCATGAGGACTTACCCGAGCCCACTGGCCTAGCCATTCCCCCCACTGGTCTCTCTTCCTTGCAGGTGGACGTTGATGCTGCACAGGGCGCTGAAGGCCATAACAAGAAAACTGAAGCAGAGGATCCTGAAGATGATTTCAGTTGCCCAATAGTGGAGGAACAACCATCTCCTGCCACTTCCAACTGACTTAGCTATGTCTTGGCACAGTATGGATTTTGAACTTGTTCATTTTCTTAGAAATGATGGTTTTCTACAATGCATAATAGCTTACTGTTTTTCGATAAAGATAGTGCTCAGTTTTTTTTACTGTCTCATAAAAATTATGAATATTCCACCGGTTTCCCTTCACAAGGGCGGTGATACTGTTATTACAAAGTTGGTTTCCCTATATGGGAAGCTTAGTTTTAGAATTTTGCTTGACTTTCAAGCCCAGTTTCAGGCTAATGCAGCTGAACTGAGGTAGTTTTGTACTACTATCTTTACATAAATAGAAATAGCTTAATTTAAAAAAAAAAAAAAAAACCAATCTAGATTTTTCTTAACCCTCGATCTATCAAGTGTTGAGAGAGATAAAATATCTATAGGTGCAAACCTTTCCGCAAAGCTCTTAACTCAAAAAATAGGTTTGCGCCATAAGAGATTTGATCTCTCTTGGCCCATGTTACATTTAAGGTTAAGGTGAATATATATCTTTTAACATTAAATATATGTAAAATAATTATAAAAAAATGTAGAAAATCAAGAGAGATTCAACTGATTTTGTAATATGCTAAGACAAAATACTTGAATCAATTCTAAAAATTATGGAAAAAAATTACAATCGCACAATCACATGAACAAGAAAGAGAAATAATTTCAATATCTCAACACAAATATTTATCTGGTGAAAGACTCAGCGAAAAACCCTGTTATCTGTATATTGCATAAAGTCAAAAATATGAAACAACACAATTCTTCTCTCAGGCTTAAGATCTCTGTGCACTATCTCTGATTGTCTTACTTTGATCTGAGTAGGTTTGGTCAATACTTAACCAATTCCTTGCCCCTTTCTAACCATCCTTTCTCCTACATTGCCGAGGGAATTGAGCCCCTATTAATTAGAAAATGCCCTTAGATTGATTTTCCAAAAAAACCAAGGAATCTTAATGAACTCATCTATGACCTATACAATTTTCTAATTATACAACTGATAATCTACTTCCCTTTAACCCTAATCTCAAGTGGGTTACTCTTATAACTTACATGCAAAAACTATTTATAGTGAATTATTAGTTACATGATTTATCCTTGCATGTGAATCAAATCATATTTAATTCACTGGACCTCTCATTAGCTCATCCATCTGTTGGAACTAGTTAGCTGATTTTAACTAAAACAATTAAGTTAAATAGTTACAACTTAAAATAAATTGCAACTAGACCCCCTAAAACTTAGAGTGAACTCTACACGCCTTATGTTTTACTCCCAAATCGAATTGAATAAGCTAACTAATTTTACCCAACTCAATTAACTCGTGCAAGCTTTCATGTGATGTGGAATTACATTTTCCTTCTAATTGAATTAAGGAAAAATTAAATTAGAATCCCTTGTTGTTGCCAATTTCAGCACTCTCTCTCAACAAGAAAGGGATTGTCTACTACCCCGGTCCTGCTTCTATGGAACTCAAATATTCCTCTTAAAAGTGCCTTCATCAAGATTTATACATCCTTCTCCTCCATGGAAATGTACTCTAATGAAATAATTTGCCTCTACACAAAATCTCTGAGGTGGTGATACTGAATATCAAAATTCATGGAGTCGTCATGAAAAAATGGATTAACCGAGAGTTTCATGCAACTCTCGTTATCACAATGAATCACCATTGAATCCAACTATTTACCAAACAAAACAGCAAGTATCTTCCGCATCGATATGGCCACACATGCTTCCTGACTGGCCACCATGTACTCTACCTCTGATGAACTAAGTGCAACTTATTTGTGTTTCAAATTATTCGAGGAAAATGTTGATGATCCAATACTAAACATGCCCCTTGATTTGTTCTACCTCTCAAATGAATTCTCTTC
>JAXQQM020087494.1:0-30874 GCA_034641835.2 Pinus albicaulis | reverse complement strand
CAACTTTCCGCATCCATTTTGTGAAAGTCTATGTTACAGGTGTCTTCAGACAATTCGAGCCACATGGGCAAGTCAGAAATGATGTGGACATGGATTGTGTCCTATTGGCTCGGGCAAATTCACCTAAGGAGGTTGTGGTCAAAGGTGGCCAAGTGGAAGTCAACCGTAGAGTCTCATGGTGACAGGACTCTGTTTCTCATCACGTGAAGATTTGTATGACCGTTTCTAATTTACGGGAGACACATCAACACTTGTACACGGCTCCATAAGCCGAATCCAACATCCACTCTTCATAGATTTACTCCTCACCGCGCCCATGATGTTGGATCTCTGGACGTGATGGTTCACGTGTCTCTATCAGCACAAACTTTAGGGAATTAGTTATATCACCTTTGTTATAAATAACGCGTTTTCATACGCATAATAGTTAGCCTCCATATAGCTCTGTAATGTAATTGCGTTGCCACTGTGCTGTAATATCATTTCTCTGTTATGATTGCATTTTAATATATAAGAAGACTCTGTTTCCAAGCGTAATTCGTATTTGAAGGCTGTTGTTGAGGTCTGTGCAGAGGGCCCTTGCACACGCTGAGGTTTTGTGCATTACTGTATAGTTTCTTGTTTTATTTCTTTAAGTTCATTGTGCCATAATTCATTCACGTGTTTATACATTGCATATTTCATGGTATTTATGCTTCATCTATGTTCATAATCTTTCATGTTTTACATTTTACTTCTGTCCATAATCTTTCATGTTTTATGTTGTTGTTAACTGATCAGTGTTCTTGTTTCAAATTACAAATAGGCAGCCCGGGCATTTGCATATCTTTTGACTAATAACATGGAATCAATCTTGTTCTGCTGCTAATTTATTTTTCTTAGTTTTTGTTTAATTCCAATACTGCTTTGCTTATTTCAGTCTTGCACATTTGCTTCAGTAATTAGATTTAGATATATTAAATTGCTCATGTCATCTTCAGTTACCTCCGAAAACCATAGCTGGACTAATGGTGAGGGATTGAAGTATGAGTGTGTAGTTTGATATTAGTTTACTTTCTGCAAGTTAGAAATATTAAATTGCTCATGTCATTTTCAGTTACCTCTGAAAACCATAGCTGGACTAATGGTGAGGGATTGAAGTATGAGTGTGTAGTTTGATATTAGTTTACTTTCTGCAAGTTAGATATATTAAATTGCTCATGTCATTTTCAGTTACCTCCGAAAACCATAGCTGGAATAATGGTGAGGGATTGAAGTATGAGTGTGTAGTTTGATATTAGTTTCTTTTTCTGTAAATTAGATATCAGATTGCTCAAGTTGTTTATGGTTACCTCCGAAAGCCATAGCTGGACTAATGGCGAAGGATCAGAATATAAGTTGATGTAATTTGATTTAGATTTACTTTGTTGCAATTCTTGGATTTATTTAAGCATAGTTTCTTTTGTGTTTAGACAGCAGCAAGGATAATTTGGTTTTCATGCTCAATAGTTCACTGTTTGATTTATTAGGCTAGCAGCACATTTTCATTTCCTTTCAAGTTTTGTCATTGTATGTTTTAAATTCCTTTTTAAGTTTGAAGTTGGTAAATCATTATAAAGGATATCATTGCCTTGAACAATCATAACCATACTTTTTTTATTTTAGAATTTCCATCTCACATTAGAAAACCAAAAACGACAAAAAGATAAGAAATAGGTTATCTTGCACATATAGTGCGCCACACTTCATCAGCTTACGAATCCCGGATTGATAAATTAATGTAGCAATTTAGGACGCACTAAATTGACCAAACAGTTACGATGATGATGGCTTTGATGGATATGTTAAGTTCCCAATGATGTTATGATTATGATAACCATGATGGATGTGTCCCCTATGGTAGCTACTTACATTAATTATGATTCAAAATGAACAACAATGTGAATGATGGTCATGTTGATGTTGCTATTATGATAATGACTAAAAATGAGAAACCTTGTTACTGATGATTATTGAGTATGACAAGAAACCACCAGAGGCACTCGCATATGATGAGCTGACAACATCTGGTTTGATATGAATTAATATTTTGTCTTTGAAATTATAAGTTCAGATTGGAAGAACATGTTAGTTGCTTGGCCGAATGACTCACATATGGGTGATGGGGTTGTACAATTGGATGGAACAACATGGGAGGGGTGGAATAGTGTTCCTGATCTCACCCACTAGCACTTTCGTCGTGAATTAGGTTGGAAAGGTCGAAGTACCTTCGCCTTGAAGATCACGATGTCGTGAGGGCAGGTCCCAAATTTGGTTCGCTCACGAGGATTTTCTAGGGGGCACGCATCAAGGCAGATTCCTTGATACCCAGCACCATTAGTCACACTATAGCAAGCAACATATGAGATGATAGGGGTCTCTGTTGTTTCACATATAATTTCCCCTCGTAACCACTAGATACTTGAAGGGCAAGTGGTGTAGCACCCTTGGAATTTCAAAAGAAATTCTTGAAGGGCACGACCGACTTGGCACCCTTGGTATCAAAAATAAATTCTTAGGCATGGCACCCTTGGAACTTCGAATGGAAGTTCTTGAAGGGCATGACCAACTTGACACCCTCGACGTCATTAAAGAAACTAATAAATATAATCAATATATGATAATCCAACTAATTCATATCAAGTGACATATGATGTTAGAACCAAAGGAATTAAATCAAGAATAAAACTTAGGGTAAGGGAGGAATAGAAAGAGATAAAATATTTACCATGATAACTCTACCCTTTCCATGTTAAAACAAAATATTAAGTACATAAGACTTAATTAGGCAAAAAGGGGAATGAGGGACATAGAGTTAGGTAGAAAGATTTATTAAAAAACTCCATTAAGAGAAGAGGGTGGCGAATTAAAATAAGATTAATAAAATAAAATTTGAGAAATTTAGAGAACTTCCATGTGGCAAGAGCCAACATAATAATATTCATCAAAAGAACAAATTGAGGTAGTTAGGGGACCAAATCTGAGAATTATCAATTAACTTCAGTAATAAACACAAATTAATGAGTAAAAAGGGGGAATCAAAAGACAACTAGGAGAAGAAATAGGAAGCCTTGTTGGGTTGAGGGAAATACTATTTTTAAATGAATAATTAAGTAAATCATTTTGGAGAGTCTTGATGAGAGGGTGACACATGGGTGGATGAATAATCAAATTTTTGGTAATAAAAAAAATAATTATTTATGTATGAACTTCCAAGTGTCACCTATGAAGCCTTCTATAAAAGAAAGAGAAATGGAAAGGAAAATGACCTTTGTTGACCCTATTGTTGGATGGAGGAGATTATGTCATTTTGAGTGGTTACGAGCTATAGTTGAGTTTGGCGGGATAAAGTGTTATAGAGAGGGGACTCTTGAGATAAGATTGGTTCACCTCTATCAGCTAGCACATTCCTTCATTGTACAACCCCATTGCAGCTCAGGGGCCCGCGGGGAAGGAAAGTGCCCAATGAGTAGGCTGGGAGGTCAACCGATGGGTCATTACATTCGGATTAAGCACGACAACCTTCAGGCTTTGAGGTAGAAGACAGCAAGGGAGCTCAAGCAGCGGCAAGTCAAGTTTGGTTCCCGTCCAATGGTGAACGGTACATGTGTTGGTTAGACTATTTTTAATTATGATGATTTCATTGTGCCTATAATCAAGTTAAATATATATATGTGATAAGAAGTTAAATTGATGGACTTGATATGCGTGATTTAATTTTACTGAGTTTCAAACTTGTATGATTATGTTTTCATTTCCTAGTTACTGTGTAAATATATATATATATATGTAAAGCCTAGCGCTCATCTAGTAAATTATAAGTTGGTCTCTACACTTGGTATCAGAGCAAAGGTTCCACCTCTAGGACCTATAGGCCCATAAGGTATTAAGGTTCCTTATAAATTTTTGGAGCCATGAGTTTTGTAGTCTTTGTAGACTTAGAAATCCTTAATAATTATGATGGAGGAGCTAGTCTTCATATGAAATTTTTGAAGAAACCAACTAAGGTTCTAGTTAATAATAGTAAGATTGACGTATGTATCTTAAATATACTATATATAGAATTTGCTTGCCTGTTTACAAGAGTTATTGGCCAAGAATCTATCAAATTTGTTCCCATTCCTCTTCATTATTATCTTGTACATTGCACAGGTTTCCTTCATTGGTTAAACCCTTCTATCTTTCCCTTTTTTTAATGTTTTTGCATTGTTGTCCTCCTATATTTGTAATTGTTTTAGGAGATGTGCTAAGCACTCTTGTTTTCTGCTATGTGAAAGAGGAATACTCTAGTCACATTAACATTCTTTTAGCCATTAGTGATCACTGATAGTAGTTCATTGTCATATTCTGAAAGTTGAAATGTAGAATCAGAATTTTCATTTACACCCTATGCGAAAGAAAAGTTCAATTTCTAGTCACTAAGATCATATCAGTAGATTGTACCAATGTATAGTAAAACCCAGTGACCTCGGATAGCTCAACACCATGATTGAAACAAAAATAGCTGCAAGGGAAAACCATGATGAAATATTATTCTAGTGCAACAATATTTTATGTACATGACATTGGTTCATTGGTTACTTCAGGTGCTTGTGCTCACAACCGATCCTCATATTTTTCTGATCATTAGCATTAGTGTTGACAGAGTTGCATAGTTGAAATTTGAGCCATATTTTCCCTTTGAGAATAATAAAATATAGGATTACCAAAATCGTTGCTTCTATTTCCCTCCAATATGACTAACAGAAATGACGGACTCCCAAATTGAATAAAATAAGTACAGTAGACACCTTTAGGAAATGTGCTTTGTGGATGAGCTTTCTCTTCAACATTATTTCTTATACAGCTATTCAATGCAATGACATTAAATAAATAATAGTACATTGTCAACCAAAATTAATACACATGAAGTATAAATGTGTATTTTGTAATCTTTTCTTAAGGGCATAACAAGAAAAAAAAAAGACTAAGTCAAATTCTAGCGTTATGTTGGAATAGTAGGAATAGGATTTGGTGGTCAGAGGACTTGTTGTAATAAGCGTGTTTCCAGGCACTGTGTTACCCCTCCTACCACATGACCACCAATGCTACGTGCTTCGGGTTGTTGAAGAATCTGCCAAGAAAATTCTCTGAACAATTGGTTGAAAATAAACATCCAGCATATTCAACCAAATTATAATATAAAATGGCATCACATACTTTATCAGTTAAAGAATTTGCATTGTAGAAAAGTTTCCTTAAAGTGCTTGCCACTGAAAGTATAGCCTGGTATTCTATGATTCAAAATTAGGTGTGACCAGAAATCTAAGGGGAACAAAGTGTTCCTATCTGATTGAACGCATTTGTAACTATTCTCTTAAGTCTTTTATCGCTATCTAAGAAGTCGATCTGTAACAGCTAGACCAAAGTGAAATCTCGTTGCAGCAAACCGTCTTATTGTCAATTTAATTCACATGATCAGATCATTATGGATTCCACAGCATAGTCTGCCATTGTATGTTTTGCTAATTAATGAAATGGATCGAGTCAAGACTTTGCTCGTTGAGAATTTTTACTCAATAATGCAAAAATTTGTGTTGCCGAGCCATGAGACAATGCACTGACAGTTCATTAAATTGGGGAAGTTTGTTCCTTCTCAAGGTTGTTCATGAGTTGTTTGGCTTATTGTTGTAAATGAATAACAAGGTCATTGTGCAGCTCTTCCATGCATGGTATCAAAATGAACTGGAAAAAACTAGAAATCATAATATTAGATCTGCAGTTGACTTAAATTTCATGCCGTAGGGTTTCAATTTCAAAAGATGATCACCAGATTCTAAGGGATCAGGATAACTAAGATGATCTCTGGAATTAAATTTACATCTAGAGTTAATTCTCTCAGGCCAACGTTTTCAACAGTTGTCAGCAAGAAACAGACATTCCACGTGCAGAAGTGCGCCTAACTCCTTTAACCCAGTGATCAGTAGCGACAAACCGATTTTACCAGTGAACTTGAATTTTAGAGCCAAAACAAAGCTCGCCAGATGGCCTTCCATCGAAATTTATCATGGTTGATCTAAACCTGTAACTTCTCCTCACTGCGTTGTTCTGGTCGATTTCCTCTGCACGACCCTGTCAATTATATTTTAAAAAAAATCCAATCATCTACAATATTCTATAACAAAAAGAAACAAGTAAACAACGACCATCAATATTCTTCAACAAAAAGAATAAAAAACACAACGGCGTAAATATAGATTTAACCGGGGTTGGGTTCCGGGTATGAAGGATGTTACAATGACGTAACGAATCGAACCAAACTGAAAGAGTTATTATGTGGACAGGTGACAGCACTGTTTGCTTAATGAGAAGACTTCATTAAGCACTTATTGTTGGTCGGCTAACCAATTATTTAAAAAGACAGTTAGTTCACGATAGAGTAGAAAAGGGATATACATAAATATATTTAAAAAAGTTACGAAATTAATTTATTTGTTAAATTGTCGATCTTCATTTCAATAAAAACTGGAATTGGAACCGCGCGAGGGGGAGCCGTCCTTGCCAGTAAGGATGCTGGCTTTGAGACTGTGGAAACTGCAGCATCCCCACCTGTTATAGAGCCATAACCACCACCAGCGCCTTCTGTTGATTGAGCAAGTGATCCTATTGTTTAAGCCGCAGTTGGTTGAGGGAAATATGCAGATCTTAATTTCAGGTTAACGATTATAACAGGTTAGTATATTAGTTATTTGATTTATATATTTATAATTTAAGATGCTCATTAAGTCGAGAGTTCTCTTAAAATAAAAATAATAGATTAATAAAAAAAAGAAAAATAAATATATTTGGTATATTTGGTATATTTAATTAGTTAGGATAGTCATTATCCTTCTGTTGACAATAATATTCTTCTCGCAAGGTGACCATCTGATCTAGCATAAATACATACCGGTACCCATAATTCCAGATCAAGCCAAGCTCACGGATCATAATCTAATATTACCATTTATTACTATGACATGAAAGCTGGTGCAATCATCAACAACTAATAAGGTATTTCTGAAAGTATAGAGAAGAACCAATGTATAAGATTAACGCATTATAAGAATCTCATAAGAATATAATTAAATTAAATGTTTGTATGACAATACATTGGTTGTTTTGTGGAATTGATAAATTGTTGTGCTAAGGGTTCAGATTTGTATTAGCTTATGACTGTGTATTGGATTATGACTATGTTTGAGCAAGGGTTGAACATGTATGAAACACAATTGTGATTAATAATAGCAGTGATTTTCAGATGTTGAGGTTTATTTGTATGACCTATATTAACATATAAGCCAAAATCATAATTGCAATGTTTGAGAGCAGTCATTCCCTTAAAATATGACAAGTGCAAAAAGAAAAAAATATTGTAGTTGAGCAGGCCATTAAGGTAGTTTATTGATGGAGATGAGAGCACAATTATTTCTAAAGAAGAGGTATGTTGTATTAATATATTATTTGAATGCTTATATGTCATCATTCTAAGCAAACAAGGGTATACGGAAGTACAAGCATGTAACTTCTCTAAAACTTTAGTATATTGAAGTATGTAAATACCTTGTGATCACAAGCCTAAGTCAATGCTAACGTATCCCATTAAATTTAATATGTACATATTATTTTTTACAATGAATGTTCAAACTTCTAATCATAAAATTTTGAATCTCTTGTATAATCTAGTAGGCATTGTTATTGGTGGTTAATTGGATGTTAGGTGCATAGAATTAGTCTATTTAGCACTCCAAATGCCATGTTATTAGCCTAGGTGATTGAGTATGAAACAAAGGCAATAAGGACATGCATGGTTTATTGCGCCCATTGATAAGACTCACAACTCTACTCATAACATGTGAGTCTTAAGAGTGATGATGTGCTTCAACCAAAAAGATAAATGTGGCTCTATATAAAATGAAATGAAATTAAGTTTTATGCACATGAATTTTAATTTGTGATGAATTTCAATTTTGGATTGAAGTGGATATATATTGTTATATTTAATTTGTGTGATAATATTAAATTTTATGAATAAAAAAATAAAAAAAATTGAGTTACTTCCCTCCATTATTTATGTTTTCCCCAATACTCAGATATGAGTAAAACTGAAATGCTGTAAACTTAGTGTTTATTGCCCACCAAAATTTATTTAGACTTACTAATGTGGATAACCCACCAAAATTTATGCAAGTACTTGTATGTGAGAAAATTAATTGATCTATCCACTTCACATAAAAATTTATTATTTTATGTGAAATCAAAACTGTAAGATTGGATTTTACTATTGACCATTATTAATTTGGCATTGGTCAATATAGGTTATAATTTTTAAGCAATTTTTCCATATCTTAATTTCTAAATTAAATGACAAGGAGCAACACTTGTTATAGAATAAATACTGTAAAATTTTAAAGAAAATGAAACATAAAAATGGATTTCAAAGTAATTATAGGTTCACTTAAATTAAAGTGGATAGTCCTATAATACTCTATCCATAAATCTAGGGTTAGACAAAGTGATATATTGAAACACATACATCAATTGAATATATTTGCATCATGGCTAATGCATCTCTGAAAGTTAGAATGGAGTGTACATGCATATTAAATGTATCCTTAAAAGTTAGTAAATCATACATATTGTGATACTTAATAAATAAGTTATGTTATTTAATAATAATACTAAAGTAGTAAATTCCTTATGAGATATGAGTACTAGAGTGTAAATTGATGTTTACGTTGGTAAGGATGTTGGTTTCCTAAATTATGGTAAGAAAACTTTTCACTCTTTGAAAGTGAATCAAGATCCTTTATATAATTGATAAGAGTCAATACAACAAGATAATCATTCACGCAGGAATCCAATACCAATAGATGGATAGCAATAGATAATATTGAAACAATTATTGAGTCTAGAGCCCATGGAAATAGAGTATGATGACCTAAGAATATGAATGGAAAATATGTCAACCTAAAGATTACTTGGAGGCGACTCCTTCTAGGATGAATCATCCACCTGAAATTAAACAAGAACTCTTGAGGGTTAGAGTTTCATTTCATATCTGGGACAAAATAATGACAAGAACAGTAACAAGCGTGTTTCATCCTTTCATCTTGAGAAATTCTGGATGGCAGTCTATCGCTTTTCTTATATTAGGTTTTTAGTATTTATATAGTTTTACCAAATACTTTGCCAAAGGAAGGCCATAAGTATGTGTTCATGTGCGTGGTTCTTCACCTAATTAGTCAATCTCATATGATCATACCCCTTTACTATAAAACAATATGGTTCATGAAATAGTGGTTTTTGGAATGCTTAGCCATCACAAGTGATTTGGAACACCTAGGGACATGTTGATGGATCCAATAATGACTCGGAGATTACTTACATTATACATACATACATACACACACACACATATATATATACACACACGTCAGGGAATAAATGTATGGAACTAAATTTTCATGTCGATTCCTTTATGGGAGAAGAAGAGGGAACATGCAATTGCTTATTATTCAACAATTGCACAGTAGAGACGTGCCATGCATGTGATACATGAAGGAGGTTAGCTTAGGTGATTGTTGAGACAATGATGATTAGACACATTGAAATTGATAATTACAATACTCTTAGGTTCAAATATGTGACAGCTAAGAAATTCAAAAGGATTATTACTAATTTGATATAGGTTGATATTGAGTGCTAGTTTTTGGAGCCTATCATATACTTGTATGGTTTTATTTATTTTTGTTGGAGCTTTATCATATAACGATATTAATGATATCATGTTAAAGGATATCTACTATGTGACAATTCCTAGCCTAAAAGCCATTTTATTAATTAAACCTAAGTGGTGTAAGTGATGTAGTTGAGATTAATTCACAAGAAGAATTGATGCACCTTGACGTAGGTTCATTACACATGTGGTTTGAGTTATTGGTCACTCACTAATTGTACATTCTCTTGGGAGATATTTCATGGTGATAGATGTTAACATATATAACTATGATCATTTAAAATTTCATAAGAAATCAATTGTGTTAATATATGAGAAATAAACATATATAAGTTGTAGATATTTTGTTAACTTACTTGGGGATGATGTTTATACGAACTAATGGTTCCCAAGTAGTCCACATTTGTTACAAAATGAATATTGATGTAATGTGTTAGGCATATCCATACACATATTATGCATTGTTGAATGACGTTGTGTGCCCTAAAAGCATTGGCATCAAGAATGATAAAATATAATTGTGGGGCTTGATTGCCAAAGCATGTGACACATAATCACCCAAGACCATTTAAACACTATATAAGGGAGGTAATCAAAGTTAACAAGTAAATATGATGTCTATATTACTTGCGTAAAGGGAACCATAAAGAAGATGGAAGATGTTTTAAGTATGACCCTCAAATATTTCGGTATTCCTTAATGGACAAAAATCAGGGAGATATTGCTTGATTAAAAATTGAGGATACTTGTGACAATGAGGATAGCAAGATTGTAATAGAGGATTTTAAGGATATGCACCCCTTTCTTAATTTCCTTTCCTAATCTAAGGACTTCGGGGCGAAGTCCATTATTAAGAGGGGGTGAATGTAGTGCCCCACTTTGGTTGATGGACATTGATCCTTCATACTTTATTCTTTGAGGACCTCAGGACCTCAGGTTGAGGACCTTCATATGACATCATTGATGAATATGTATGTTCTCTATTAATATCATGATGATGATAGACTTGATGGATAGGTATGTTTTCTATTGATGTTACGATGATGATGGATATATATGTTTTCTATTGATGTTACGATGATGATGGCTTTGATGGATATGTTAAGTTCCCATTGATGTTATGATTATGATAACCATGATGGATGTGTCCCCTATGGTAGCTACTTACATTAATTATGATTCAAAATGAACAACGATGTGAATGACGGTCATGTTGATGTTGCTATTATGATAATGACTAACAATGAGAAACCTTGTTACTGATGATTATTGAGTATGACAAGAAACCACCAGAGGCACTCGCATATGATGAGCTGACAACATCTGGTTTGATAGGAATCAATATTTTTTCTTTGAAATTATAAGTTCAGTTTGGAACTTGATATATATATATACACACTCTGATGATATGTCAGTGGTTGCAGGAACATGTTAGTTCCTTGGCCGAATGACTCACATATGGGTGATGGGGTTGTACAATTGGATGGAACAACATGGGAGAGGTGGAACAGTGTTCCTAATCTCACCCACTAGCACTCCCGTCGTGACTTAGGCTGGAAAGGTCAAAGTACCTTTGCCTTGAAGATCACGATGTCGTGAAGGCAGGTCCCAAATTTGGTTCGCTCACGAGGATTTTCTGGGGGGCGCGCATCAAGGCGGATTCCTTAATCCCCAACACCATTAGTCTCACTATAGCAGGCAACATATGAGATGATAGGGGTCTCTGTCGTTGCACATATAATTTCCCCTCGTAACCACTAGATACTTGAAGGGCAAGTGGTATGACACCCTTGGAATTTCAAGAGAAATTCTTGAAGAGCATGACCGACTTGGCACCCTTGGTATCAAAGATAAATTCTTAAGCATGTCACCCTTGGAACTTTGAATGGAAGTTATTGAAGGGCATGACCAGCTTGACACCCTCGACATCATTAAAGAAACTAATAAATATAATCAATATATGAAAATCCAACTAATTCATATCAAGTGACATATGATATTAGAACCAAAGGAATTAAATCAAGAATAAAACTTAGGGTAAGGGAGGAATAGGAAGAGATAAAATACTTACCATGATAACTCTGTCATTTCCATGTTAAAACAAAATATTAAGTACATAAGACTTAATTATGCAAAAAGGGGAAAGAGGTACATAGAGTTAGGTAGAAATATTTATTAAAAAACTTCATTAAGAGAAGAGGGCGGTGAATTAAAATAAGATTAATAAATTAAAATTTGAAAAATTTAGAGAACTTCCATGTGGCAAGAGCCAACATAAGAATATTCATCAAAAGAACAAATTGAGGTAGTTAGGGGACCAAATCTGAGAATTATCAATTAACTTCAGTAATAAACACAAATTAAGAAGTAAAAAGGGGGAATCAAGAGACAACTAGGAGAAGAAATAGGAAGCCTTGTTGGGTTGAGGGAAATATTATTTTTAAATGAATAATTAAGTAAATCATTTTGGAGAGTCTTGATGAGAGGGTGACACATGGGTGGGTGAATAATCAAATTTTGGGTAATAAAAAAATAATTATTTATGCATGAACTTCCAAGTGTCACCTATGAAGCTTTCTATAAAAGAAAGGGAAATGGAAAGGAAAAGGACCTTTGTTGACCCTATTGTTGGATGGAGGAGATTATGTCATTTTGAGTGGTTACAAGCTATAGTTTAGTTTGGTGGGATAGAGTGTTATAGAGAGTGGACTCTTGAGCCAAGAGTGGTTCACCTCTATCAGCTAGCACATTCCTTCATTGTACAACCCCATTGCAGCTCGGGGGTCCGCGGGGAAGGAGAGTACCCAAGGAGTAGGTTGGGAGCTCAACTGGTAGGTAATTACATTCAGATTAAGCACGACAACCTTCAGGCTTGGAGGTAGACGACAGCAAGGGAGCTCAAGCAGCGGCAAGTCAAGTTTGGTTCTCGTCCAATGGTGAACGATACATGTGTTGGTTAGACTGTTTTTAATTATGATGATTTCATTGTGCCTATAATCAAGTTAAATATATATATGTGATAAGAAGTTAAATTGATGGACTTGATATGTGTGATTTAATTTTACTGAGTTTCAAACTTGTATGATTATGTTTTCATTTCCTAGTTACTGTGTAAAATATATATATATATATATATAAAGCCTAGCACTCATCTAGTAAAGTATAAGTTGGTCTCTACAAAATAGAAGTCCAATAACAAGCAGATAATGAGGCTGAAACATATTTTGAAGAGGCAGGCAGTGACCAAGGCAATAGCATAGATAAAACAGTCAGTGATGAGCAAGGCGGCCAAGGAAATAGTCATGACATTCATGACAGTTGTCATGACTGCCATGACATTAATCAGTCTCCAAATGACAAAGAAAATCAAAGTGACAGTGCAGGGAATGATAAAGAATAAGACATTAATGAAGGACAGAGCCAAAGTAAGGTAAGTGAAGAAGGTAATGATCAATTTGAAAGCCAATATGGAAGTATGGAAGACAGTGAAGGCAATGATGATGAGGATGCTAAAAATCAAGAAAGCAATGACCCAATGGAGCATGAGGTGACTCATGGGAGCCATGGAAAAGATGAAAGGGCTTGTGACAACACCAAAGCTCATAAAAATGATGGAAACACTATCAAAACTACCATTATCACTCCTCTCACATGCACATACCACAGAGGATAAAAAGATGGGTTTGCTGCCTCAAAAAGGCAAAGGGCCATCTCTTCTCCAACTATCAAGCCAAAGGACAAAGGCAAGGAAAAGATGGAAAGGGGTGAGCAGCAGGTAAAGGTGAGGAGGAGTAAGAGAATCAAGAAAACCAATCAAGAGCCTCAATTCATTGATCTAGACAGTGACAATGAGGGCAAAGAGATGGCCACCAGATTTCTACTCTTAACCAAGGATGCACAACTTAGGGAGTGGGAAAGAGATTTTGACATAGCACAAAGTTTCATTCAGTATTACAAAGAGGAGCACAAGCATTTCAAGAAGGTGAAGAAGGACCTTGCTCTCCAGAAGAAAATGACCAAGCACTATGCAAGGAAAAACATGCTTACTTGTGTCAAACTGAAGGAGGCCCTCATAGAGCTAAAAAACCTAAAAAGGGAAAAAGAGCATGATAGCCTTGGAATTTTGGCTAAGGCTTCTCAACAGGTGTCCAAGACCTCTTGAGGGACCTCTCCACCAATTTTGGGCCCAATTGAACAAAATTTTGTTTTTTCGAAATTTTGAGGCCTCTATGCGCAGCACCCTAGGTGCTACGCACAAATTTGGTGCACCCTCAGCTTGCAAAATTTGAATTTTTGTATTCCCTTCATCACCAGTAGTCTGCTCACAAAATTTCAGATCATTTGGAGCAGCTTTGACCTCCCAAAAGGTCAAAAAACACCAAAATTTTGACCTTTCTGCCTCATTTTCAGACCAGGTGCTGCCACAGAGAAGTTATGAGAGATTTGGTTTTTGGACAGGTAAATGACACTCGCTCAGGATAACTCAAGCATTGATGGAAAGTAGACTCATCAAGCTTTCCAACGAGCCATCATAGAGCCAAATCTGACATCGAGAAGAGGTCCAAAACTCGGTCACAAAAGACCTTATTTCCTGCTGAAGTGGCGCTGCGCACAGAGGTTGTCTAGTGTGTTTTGGACCAAAAGTCAACAAAACACACTCATTTATTGCAAATAGATATTTTTGAGTTTTTTAAGGCAAATTAATCTAGAATTAGGTGCAAATAGTTATTTTGACATTTATTTTTTAGGATATTATGTGCCTTGGGCCTTGCATGGTCTCTTAGCCATAAATGACATTTATGGTTGAATTTGACATTTTCCTACCATATTTAGGGTTTTAGTCCTCCTTGGCTCCATAAATAGAGCATGAGGCACCTATGTATTTTGTTGGAATTTTATGAGCTTGAAGAGAAATTTACATGGTTTTATGAGCTTGAAGAAGAAATTGGCTTTGTGAAGTGGATGAATGGTTTGTTTGGCTTGATGATGGGGAAGCTTGTTTGCAGGATTCATTAGCTTGGTGAATGGTGATGTCTTCTTAACTTGTTAATGTTTTCTTGTTCTCATTATGTTTCATTCTTCTTGGTTGCTATGGATCAGAAAAGTATAGGTTGAGACATGCTCTTTGAGGCACCTCAGTGCTCTTGTTTGTTATAGCTTTGATGTTTTCCTCTTTTGGTCATCTTAAGGAATTCTTGATTGCTCCTTAGGTCCACCAAAACTTGTTTTTGTTTCATGTATGGTTAGTATGCTATTTTACAAGTATAATTCACAGTATGCCCTACTTATTTGAAGCTTTCAAAACCCTATCTTAAAACCTTTCTTTGGAATATCGTTTGCTAGGTTAAGTCAAAGAGGTCGCGTTCGATCTTGCCCTTTGTCTATGCTTACCAACTTGTTTGAGAGTTCCCAATAGCTTGATATATGATGTTTAGGAGTTCCTTCTTCATTTATTGAATTATTTGTTTTATCTTATATGTTTTCCCAAATTTTGAAGGTGAATTTACTAAAGTTAGAAGCTCTTATGCTTTCTATGTTTCACTGGAATGTTTCTCTTGGATATTTATCAGTTTAAGTATTGTTCATTGAGCTTAATGGTTTGCCCTACCTCATGAATTGTAACTTTTAACTATATATGTTTAAGAACTCTTAGTCTTTCCCAAATTTTAAGTTCACTCCACCTCATACATCACCTTAAGGATCCATTAACCTTGCTAAATTGGCCCTGCAACACACTTTGTTTCATCATTTAGACACCCTTGACTTTCATTTGACTCCATAGCCCAATGGCTTTTACAGACTCTCACTCCACCTATTCCACTTGACCATCTTACCCAACCAAAACAATCAACAAACCCTACACTTAACAACTAGCCTAAAATCAAAACCCTAGAGCAAAAAGAACACATCCTTTGCACCCGATAGAGAGATATCTCTCTGAGTCCAGGAGGGCTAGGTCCTCGAACTCTAAAAACTCATTCTATGTTACCCTGTCATTTTTTCTGCCAATCTGCCAAATCACGAGACTCTAACAGGATGAGTATTCACTGGATGACTTATCTTGAACATATCAGCAACACTGAGATGAGTTGGAAAAATTGACCCAAAATCAAAGTGAAGGTATGATGAACCATAGGTATGAATGAACTGTCAGGAATATTACCCAACCCAAACAGTCATGATGATGGAGTGAAGTTTCATGTTCAAGAGCGACTTGCTACCGTAAAATTTCTATTCACTTTCCCAAATTTTCCTCGGTCATTTGTCAACCAGTACCTCTTTATTTTTTAACAAGCTTGAGGAGGATAACATATGCTTGATCTATAATTCAACCCTCTGGGCGAATATGCATCGCTATTTAACAATTTAATGAGTCTAGCGATAAATTAAACTCAATTCTTGCCATGATTGACAAGACCGTCGCTATTTTATGTTTTAACGAGCCTAATGACAGTGACAGTCTGGTCCTTTTTCATATTTAGAGAGTTTGAAAAAGAGGACAAAAGAAAACTCCATAAGTACTTTTTCGTAAAGTTGTCACTCAGATCCGAAAAAGTGTAAAATGATATCTGAGAGAACCTCCTAACCATGTTTGACTAAGGTTTTCATTTTTCGTAAATAATCTATCTCAGTCTGGAAAAGGGCTAAACTTATATTGAGTAGATGTCGATTCATTTAATTTTACGAGCTCGAAAAGACAATTGCTCGACAATCTTTTCACATTATCGGAGTCTGAAAAGAGCTAAAAGAATACTTCAAGGGTTCCTTTTTCGCTGTTATCGAAGCTCGAAAAAGAGATAAAAGTGCGCTTCAAGTCATTTTTTGTTTTTATCAAAGCTTGAAAAATAAGGGTAAAAGTATGCTTTGTGGTCAAATCATTCTTGAAATAAGTGTGCACGACTAATCTGCTATATCAGTTGTAAACCTATTCAAAACAACATAAAATGGATTAAAAATACTTGTTTCATGATAAAAATTAATAAAACCATAGTCACAGCAATAAATACGATATGCAAATAATTAAATGACTAATTAAAAGAGTTTTATTGTTCATTTTTACCATTTGAAAGTTACCATTTGCATTTTGGAGTTCTGGACCTGTTTTTTCCCCCGAACTTTAGCTGTTGATTGCGATCGATTCTGTGGACGATTTTCCTCTCTGTTTGATCTAGGTTGGTGCCATAAACCTGCTCTTTCCTTCAGTAGTATTTTTATTTCATTTCATTGCAATTTTTTAGGGAGTTGGGCCCCTTACGGTAAATTTATTTTCAAAAGAGGGAAACGCACCCTTGGATGTCGAAACCTACGTTGGAATGCACCTGAAATGAAGGCTAGGTACATATGCAATGCACTGTCTCTCGACCAAGGCCGCATTGGGCGTAATTCATATTTTTTATTATTGCACTGTACCCAAATTTTGCCTATTTTTTGCATGAAAAAGGTCCTAATGATTCTTATGGTTGTATTTCAGGGATTCAATGGACCAAAATGACAATTACTTGGAGGGAAAGAGAGCATGGAGTGTTGGAAATATTTTCATTGATGGCAAAGAAGGCAGCGAGATGCAAAGATAGGCAAAGAACGAGCGGGTAATACGAGCGAGAGGCGGCGAATACGAAGCAGCCGTTATCATAGTAGAGGCAGAGCCGTTATCAGAGGCAGAGGCAGAGGCAGAGTCGTTATCACAAGCAGAGGTGGAGCCATTTTTTTTAATTCCGAGATTCGCTACCCCAGCTGGAGGATACATAAACACAATTCCTGGAATCGTATAACCCAAGAGGGAAGTGTATATATATATATACAAACAAATTCCGAGAATCACCTCCCCCACTGGAAGATACACTAAAGATTGGAGCAGCAAATTATATATATATATATAAATCTCATTCCGGGAATCGTTACCCACGCTGGAGTATATATGCAGCGCATTACATATATTGCGCCTTATGCACAAAGGTCCAAATCATATATATTAAACTATATGGAGCGCTTTATTATCAGAACCAAAGTACCATAAGGTGGGACCCTTCCCAATCGCATCGGAGATTATAAGGGCAGCGGAACAGGTTAACAAAGAGTTGCGATTGCGATGAAAGCTTGGACCCGATGGACGTATATATATTATAGTTATGGATGCGAAATTAAGAATACAAAAGGTTTATTCGGATTTAAGTCAAACAAAAGTCTTATGCTGTGGGACCCTCACCCAATCGCATCGGAGAAAGGATTGGCAACGGAACATATCGACAAGAGTTCCAATTGAGTTCCGGACTCGATGGGTATATGAATTATGATTCAAACGTATTTGAAGTCCGGCCTAATCACATCGGATCAGCGTAATCGCATCGGAGAAGGAGCAGGGCATCGAAGCATGACAATAAAGGATTGCGATTGCGATTGAGTTCCAGACCCGATGGGTCTGTAAATCATGTTTAATATGTGTTTGAGTTCCAGTTCCAATCACATCGGCAAAATGCACTTAACAGTGGTCAATCGCATCGGAGTGAAAGCAGGGCAGCAAGACTTGCAACTAAAAGTTGCGATTGCGATTGATCGCAATCGGAGTAATCGCATCGCATCAAAGCAATCGCATCGGAACAAGGCAGCACAGCGGAGCAAGTTAATGAAGTTTGCGATTGCGATCAATCGCAATCGGAAATCGTTGGAGGAGTAGTATATCGCATCGGAAAACGTGGCAGGTGGGCCCGAAAGCTGGTTTTATATGTTTAAACAGTTTTTATTATTACACCGAGAGTTGATTGAAGTCGTATTAAACAGGCAGTTTGTATTGAAATTTGCCGCGTGGTCTGTGGACCCGCGTGCCTCGGCTTAAGGTGGAGGGCAATTGTTAATATAAAACGATTGCGACGTGAGCAATCGCATCAGGCCATAAAACAAAGGCCGTGGTGTATGTATGTTCCGCTTGCGGAACTCACCACATCAACAAGACACTTGCTGTGTGTAAAGGGTTGGAATTTGCCCAGATTTAAAGTCAGCAGTTACATATATATGACAAGATAGCCGTTACTCTGTGACATTGAATAAGGAAACAAACAGAGCTGAAAGGGACAAAGACACAGTCAAAGAAAAGACAAGTGCGCAGCAATCCAAAAGGCTGAATGAGTTGAGCTGGAATTTTCATTGTAATTGAATGTAAATGTTTTTAATTAATTTATATTGTTGTGATGCATTGGCAAGTCTCCGGAAGAGGACAAATATCCCATTGTAATGTGAAATTGATACCTACAGTTATATTTACTGAATGAGCAGATAAAAGGAATGAGAAGACAGAAGCCAAAGAGTCATGACTGTTCACTCCAAATTCTTTGTGAAATAAAAACAGTCATGCGAGGAACTCTATATATAATATCAACTGGATATGCATAAGAGAGGTTAGAGAGAGCAAATATAGAGAATGCAGAGTATAGAAGAGTGAGGCAGAGAAGATTAAAAAAAAAGGGAGCAGAAAGAGATGCTACAGAACAGAGCTGATATTTGAGGTAAATCAGCAAACATTCAGTTTGATAAATTGAGGAAGTTGGAGCTTCCCTATCAAGTTGCAGCTTGATAGGCGTCAGTTGTAACTGACTGAGGTTGGAGCCTCCTGTAGGTTGGTGCCTGCAGAAAATTGAAGGGAGTTGGTGCTTCCTTGCAAGTTGTAGCTTGCAGAATTGAGGTTGGAGCCTCCTGTAGGTTGGTGCCTGCAGAAAAACAATGGTGAGAGGGAGTTGGAGCTTGCCTTTGCATCACAACAATAATAAGATGTGGCTTTCTCCCTTTATGGGTTTCCACTTATATCTGGTGTCTCTGTGCATGATGTTTATGTGTTGATCTGATTTATATCATCTGCTTAATACCTGCTGCTCTCATATTAAGTCTGCTGTTATATTATATTAATACTTGTTGCTCACATTCTAAGATTACTCACATATTAAGTTGGATATGAAATGAAGGTGTAAATAAGGTTTAATAGAAAGTTTAAAAGATCATGAATGTGTTAAACTGATTCACCCCCCCCCTCTCAGTTTAACTAAGGGTTCAACAATTGGTATTAGAGCAAGTTCCTTTGTACAAGTCTAACAACTGAAAGGAGATCCTAGGTTCCCAAGATGGCTAGTAAAGAAGGATGCTCAACCAATAAAGCCCCTTTCTTCATTGGTGAAAATTATGCTTTCTGGAAAATCAGAATGAGGACATACATAATGTCTCTAGGAATAGAAGTCTGGGCTGCTGTGGAATTAGGATATGCCCCAAAGGCAACTAACACAGAGAAAGAAACAAAACAAGATTTTGTGGCTAACGCAAAAGCCATGAATGCCATCTTGAATGGATTGTGTGAAGCAGAGTTTATTAAAGTAATGCACAAAGACACTGCCAAAGAAATGTGGGATACTCTGGAGAACATCCATGAGGGGGACAAGAAAGTAAAGACTGCCAAACTTCAAGTCTATAGAGCCCAGTTTGAGAACTTAAAAATGAATGATGATGAAGACATTGCCAGTTTCTTCCTAAAAGTTGCAGAAATTGTTAGCAATATGAAAGCTCTTGGAGAAACCATGCCAGAAAGTATAATTGTGCAAAATATTCTAAGATCTCTTCCATCCAGGTTTAATCCCAAGGTGTCTGCAATAGAAGAAACAGCTAATTGGGAGACCTTGACCATGAACCAGCTACTTGGAAATCTAACAGCTTATGAGATGAGGCTCCCACAGAAGAAGCCAAGTACGAGGGAGGCAGCCTTTAAAACAGAAAAGAAGAAAGAAGAAGAGGGAGACATATGTTCTTGCTCGGATGAAGAAGAGGCAAAATTTGTCAAGAAATTGGATAGAGGCTCAGGTAAATACAAAGGTAAACTCCCTTTCAAATGCTTTAACTGTGGAAGAGTTGGACACTATGCTGCTAAGTGTCCTCACAAGAAAGTAAGGAATCAGGCTCAAGAGTCAGAGAAAAATACATCAAAGAACTGGCAGAAAGGAAAGAAGTTCAGCAGAAAATCCTTCTATGCTCAACAAGATAGCAGTACATCTGAAGATCCAGATGAACTCTCAAGTGAAGATGGAACCTCTGAATTTTTATTGATGGCTATAGAAGAACTTGAAGGTCTGCTGCTAGAAGATGAAGAAGAAGAAGGTGAAGTCGACCTTGAGGGGGAGATAAGAAGTTCTCTGGAAGAGATTGATAGAATCAAGTTGAAATGCAGAAAACAAAAGGACATTCTCCTCAAGTTTGTATGAGAAGAACATAATTCAGAAGTCTTGATGCAGCTAAATATTGAGCTTGAAGAAGCCAAGAAGATAGAGGACGTGTTACTTAAGCAAATCAAAGAAAAAACTCAGGAACAAGAAAAGTTGGAAGAAGAAGTAGTATGTCTCGGGAAGAATTTAGAAAATTCTCAAAGGAAATTGGTTATAAACTCTTCTCAAACAACAAGCTCTAGTAAGTTGAATGAAATTCTGGTTGCTCAAGGATCCCCTATGATAAAAACTGGAATAGGCTATGAAGGAGAATCAAGTAAAGGAAAAGAAAAGGTTGACAGAGAGATTATTTTTGTAAAAGCAAAGAAGAATGATGAAGCAGCTCAAACAATTCCTACAAAAGAAGAAACCTGTAATAAGGAAGACAAAGATCAGAAGAAACCACTAGTAGCAAAGAATGTAATAAATACTAAGACCCCTGAGTATGTAAAATTTGGAAACCATCAAAGGAGATTCTTCCCTCCTATGAAGAATGCCACCTATTATGCTTGCCACAAGCTGGGACACATTGCTGCATATTGTCATGCAAGGAGGAGTAATTCAAACCAACAAAAGATGCAAACATTGAAGAGACTGCCTCAAGCAAACAAATGGAAGAGACAACCTTACATCAGGTATGCAAATAGTTTCTATGGTTACTTTTTTTATTGTAAGGAATTTGGTCATAAAATCATTGAGTGTAGAAAGTATGGACAAAGATTGATGTTTAACACCTCAAGGAAGTTTATGAATCAAAGAAATTATGTTCATACTCATAATTCTACAAAAATTATGATCAAATGTTGTGTATGCAATCAAGTTGGACATATACCTTCCAAATGTCCTCTAAGAAGATGTAATTCATCACCTCACAAAAGATACCAAACAAAAGGGTGCCTCCAGTGGATAAAGAAGGTGAATAAATGTGACTTGGCTCTAACTGCTCAAGATTTGAAAAGTCAATGGTATTTGGATAGTGGCTGCTCTAAACACATGACAGGAGACAAAAGCAAGTTTATAACTCTTGATGAAAAGAAATTTGGCAATGTTACTTTTGGCAATGATAAATCAGGTAAGATCAAGGGAAAAGGCTCAGTCAGCATAGACAATGGCAGAGGAAAGGCCCAAGATGTACTATTTGTAGATGGGTTGAAAGAAAATTTACTAAGTGTCAGTCAGATGTGTGACAAAGGCTGTGAAGTTCTTTTTAGAGCACAAGATTGTGAAGTCAGATCAAGCACCACAGGTAAGACTTTGCTCAAAGGAGTTCGAACAGAGAGTAATGTTTACATTGTGAAAGAGGAAGATGAAGCATGTCATCTTAGCAAACTAGAAGAGTCATGGTTATGGCATAAAAGGTTGGGACATCTCAACTTCGATCACATAATCAGACTAAGCAAGAAGAAAACTATCAGAGACATGCCAGAAATAAAGAAGCCTTCTAATACCATATGCAAATCATGTCAATTAGGCAAACAGACTCGCACATACTTCAAGGCCAAAGATGAGTTATCAACAAGAAGACCTCTAAAACTTGTGCACATAGACCTATGTGAACCTGCAAGAACTAAAACACCAAGTGGAGAATCCTACTTCATGATGATAATAGATGATTTCTCCAGAATGACATGGGTTGCATTTCTCAAGAATAAATCGGAAGCTCTAGAAAAATTCAAAATATTCAAAGCTTTAGCAGAAAATCAGACAGGATGCAAGCTAAAATGCATCAGATCGGACAGAGGAGGTGAATTCACAGATTATGACTTTGCAGATCTATGCAATGAATATGGCATAAAGCAAAAATTTACTATTGCAGGGACACCTTAGCAGAATGGAGTAGCAGAGAGACAAAACAGATCTGTTCAACAAATTGCCAGAGCCATGATACAAGAGAGTAATATTCCTCAAACCTTCTGGGCAGAAGCAGTACACACAGCGGTGCATATCCTTAATAAAGCTCACTTAAGGCCAAGCAGTGACAAGACTCCCTATGAACTATGGCATGGGAAACCGGCTTCAATCAAACATTTTAGAATCTTTGGAAGCAAGTGTTACATAAAGAATAATGATGAAAATCTTGGGAAATTTGATGCAAGAGCAGATGAAGGGATATTTCTAGGATATGCATCCAAAAGTAAAGGGTACAGGTGCTACAACAAGACTCTTCGGAAAATAGTAGAAAGCATTGATGTGAGATTTGATGAAGAACTTCCAAACAATACAAGAGATACTGACTGCTGCAATCCATCAGACAACCATGAAGAAGAAAACCAAGATGATGAGGAAACAAGCAAGACAATAGAAGATACAGAGTTGAGTTCTAAAGCTCCCTCAAGATATACTCAGAAGAACCATCCTGAAGATCAGATCATTGGAGACAAGAGAGTAGGGGTCCAAACAAGAAGGCAGCTAACAGAACAAACTGAAGAGGTATACATAGCCATGCTGTCACAAATAGAGCCAAAGAAATTTGAAGAAGCCAGCAAGGACAAGTCTTGGGTAAAAGCAATGAATGAAGAATTGGACCAAATTGAAAAGAACAATACTTGGGAACTAGTTCCTAGACCAATTGAGAAAAATATCATTGGCTCAAAATGGGTATTCAAAAATAAAATGAATGAGGAAGGACAGGTAATCAGGAATAAAGCCAGACTTGTCTGCAAAGGATACTCACAAATTGAAAGACTTGATTACGATGAAACATTTGCCCCTGTAGCCAGAATGGAAGCTATCAGAATGTTCCTGGCATTTGCATGCTACCAAAACTTCAAAGTATATCAAATGGATGTAAAATCTGCATTTTTGAATGGAGACTTAGAAGAAGAAGTCTACATGGAACAACCATAAGGCTTCTCATTGACAGACAAAGAAGACTATGTGTGCAGACTGAAGAAGGCCCTATCTGGACTGAAACAGGCTCCTCGTGCTTGGTACTCAAGACTGGATAAATATTTGCAAAAACAAGGCTTTAAGAGAGGTGGAGTAGACAACAATCTATACATAAAAGCCCATGAAAATGAACTCCTGATTGTTGTAGTATATGTTGATGACATTATGTTTGGAAGCAATAGAGATGAACTAGAAAAAGGGTTTGCTGAGGAGATGAAATCAGAGTTTGAGATGTCCATGATTGGAGAACTCAGTTTCTACTTAGGACTTCAAATTCAGCAAAAGAACACAGGAACATTCATCTCACAGGAAAAATACTTGAAAGAAATGTTGAAAAAGTTCAAAATGGAGGACTGCAAACCTGTGTCAACTCCCATGATCACGGGATGCAAGCTGTGTGTTGATGATGGGTCTGCTGATATAGATCAAAAACTCTACAGATCCATGATAGGAAGTCTGTTGTATCTGACTGCATCAAGACCAGACATCATGCTAGCAGTAGGACTAGTGGCTAGATATCAAGCAACACCTAAACAAAATCACCTTCTTGCAGTAAAAAGAATATTCAGATATCTACAAGGAACAACACAATATGGACTTTGGTATCCTAAAAGAAAAAACTTCACTTTGACAGCATACACAGATGCAGATTGGGCCAGCTATGTAGATGACAGGAAAAGCACAAGTGGAGGTGCATTCTATCTAGGAGAAAGTCTAGTGGCATGGTTAAGCAAGAAACAAACATCTATCTCTCTGTCTACAACAGAAGAAGAATATATAGCAGCAGCAGCATGTTGTACACAGGTCATGTGGATGAAGCAAACCCTCCAAGACATGAAGGTAAGCATTGATGAACCTATCTCAATCAAATGTGATAATACAAGTGCTATAAGTATATCTAAAAATCTTGTGCTTCACTCAAAAACTAAACATATCCCAATCAAGTATCATTTTCTCCGAGAACAAGTGGCTCAGAAGATAGTAAAATTGGAGTATGTACCAACAAAAGAACAGACAGCAGATATATTTACTAAACCGCTTGCCAGAGAACCATTTGAATATTTGAGAGACAGACTAGGGGTAGTATCTGTAGATGCTACTCTCTAATATGAAGAGAAAGCACAGTTTCAGGGGGAGAACAAAAACGAAAATATCATTCCCAGGGGGAGATCAACCAGCAAGGGAAGCATAAAAACAGGTCCTCGGGATCAAAATACATCCAGCATAAAAGAATCAATGAGAAAGGCTAAATGGTCAGTATTTTAGATCTAATCCAAAGCTTGGAGCAGCAGCGTACAAAGTTAGAAAATTTCAGAGAGAGGAAATGCACGAAATGTTGAAAAAGGATAAAAACACAGGATCAAAGAATAGAATCTACACTAAGAATTCAAACCCCTTGCCATTGATGTCAAAGGGGGAGGAAGACCAAGCAACAGGAGGAAGAGCAGGAAAATAGAGAAAGAGTATTGCCACTATTGCCATCGATACTTAAAAATGAGGCTTGTTGGAAATATTGTCATTGATGGAAAAGAAGGCGATGGGGTACCGAATGGCGAAGAACGGCGGAGTGTCTGAGAGGCGAGAGGCGGCGAATACGGGCGGGCGTTATCACGGTAGGCGAGCCGTTATCGGGAGAGCAGGCGAGAGCGGCCGTTATCACAACGGAGGAGAGCCATTTTTGAATTCCGAGATTCGATGCCCTTAAAGAGACATTGAACAAACTTACTTTTCAAAGGAGAAAGAATAAAACAAATTCACTAGTCTCTAGGAGGTATCAGACAATTGAAAACACAGCAAACAAATGGATGAGAAAGATGGCAATGACACATTCAAATGGAATTTGGTTGGCTAAGGGGGCAACGCAGTATCTAAAGGGAGATAGTCCGTTGCAGTGCACCCCTGAGTGGGAGACAGTGCACTGTAGTGCACTGTGTCTTGACCAACAGTGCGTTGGGCGCAGCAGAGATTGAAAATGCAAGCTACATAACACACTTCTAATGCAATTCTTTGATTCATAAGTCTAATAACTGAAAGTAGATGCCACTGGATGGATTAAAAAAAAAAAAAACACCAGGAATGATAGGAAAATCCCCAGTGGAGTCACTAATTTGTTATGCAAAATTATGATCTACAGATAAATCAAATTCCCTAAGTGTGGCGCTAGGCACTTGGAAAAACAAATGAAAGACTTTGCTATCACTTTGTTGATGCGGGGAAAACCACTACCAAACCCAAATCTCTCAAGCTTGGTATGCATAAAAAAATGCATCACAAACAATTTCCCAAATAAAACTCCAAGTCTGGGCAAATTCACAACTATCATTTGCGGAAGCTCCTTTAAATTATCATTCACTATGATTATAAAATCATACAACTAATTCACATATGCAGAAGCTCTACTCCAATTACAACTTATGGCTAATAACCATGCTTCATAGAACCTTCAACCTTTATGAACGCCTTTTCAACAATCTTATAAAAGACTTTAGTTAACTAGCCATTTGTTTTATTCATAAACTCAAACTTTGTAAAGCCCAAATGCCAAAGATTTAACAAATCACTTTGTTTCCATTATATATGTGCGCCCTTGTTGTTTTTTTCTTTGAACAAGCTTGACATCGTTTTAATCATCCCAACCATTCACGGCAAACATTATCATTTAAAAATAACATTTGACCACACAAACTACACGTCTTTCGATTCCTGGGATTTACTATGCAACATGCCCATTCCAGTCAACACAACACTAGACCTGTCCACGGGGTCAATACGTGTTTAGTCGATACAAATGTAACTTACCTTGCATTCCCCAAAGCTTGACTTTGTTTTTCCTCATGCACCAACAGTTATGAGCGTTGGCTCCACCCATCAAAACCTCGACTGATACCAGTTTTTAAACAGCGTAATATCATGTTTAACGCCATTCAACGCTCACACAAACCGCAGACTCAATCCTACCAATCGTAGACCTTCTCAGTCATCTTCGTCGGATGCTTTCTCTAGCTCTGTGTTTAACACTTCCATCACTTGTCACCGCTTCCACTGTCTTATTCACTGGTTTCAATCCATTTGTTTCAATGTCGATCCAATATCAATGCCTCTCTGCACATAAACTTTCGCTATGCAAACGAGTCACATAAAACTCAGTTTGTTTAAAAGCCGAATGCCAACAAAATGACATTCCTCCACACAATTTCAACAGTGCTTTCTCTGCATTAAGGCTTGATCCATCGAATGGATTAAACCCCCATCGAACTTCATGATTCCATTTGACTAACGCTTTCACACATCAACTTGACTCAACATTTAAAGTTGTTCAACAATATCTGTTAATTCGAATGCAGACTTCATATACAACTCTTCAACATACTCATTGGCTTCAGCGATCTGAGCCAGAGTATGACTGATATCTTGCGTCCAACACATTCAATGCCTCCGATTCATAATTTTTTGAATGTTCCATAACATTCCGATTTCTATTCTGGGTTAAAACGCTGATCGATTTTCAACCTCTACGCCTCCAGGTTGTAGCTTCATTACACCGTTACTTCATAGACCCATCTCTAGTCAATCTGCGATTCGGCCAGATCAGATTCAATGTGCGATTCGACCAGATCAGGGTTCCAATCTCCAACCCTCTTTGGCACACAGACAGAGGGAATGTTTCTCTATATATTCTGTTGTTGTGATACAATACAACGAAATTCGCTTATGTGGCCTCAATACAGAGTCTAATGTCGTTTTAACAAATCGATCCCATCTTCTTTCAAACTCAGATCCTCTTCAATCAATTGCCTATACTGCGCATTGATTCATGATACATCTGACTTGTGTATTCTTTCAACATATAAAACCCTTCATTGCATTCTATTTAAACATAAAATCAACATTAAATAACTTCGATTTTTCCTTCGTATGAAAAATACCATTCAGAGTTTAAATATACATTTGCTCAATAAATCAACCCATATGATTCTAAAACACACTTTCAAATTAACAAATGAAATACTTACAAACTCTTGTCTTTGGCCAGATATTCAAAATTCATGGCCCTTTCAATTGCCCGGAGGCTTACAACTTGGCTGTCCAAACCTCAGCTCTCAATCACTCTATTCTTCCTGCTCTATTTTGCCTTTGAGGCTCATAAATTTATACAAATTGAATTGAACCAATTTAGGTTCAAATCCCCTTAATCACTCAACAAACCCTCAAATATCTCAACAAATCCTACCATCTAGATTTATCCCTAAAATCTTGAAACTAAAATCTAACTTAGGCTCATAATTAATTCTCAAATATCTAAAATCTATTTCTCTCATGTTCTCCAAATTATTTTGGGAACATTTAACAATCCTCACAATAATTAATTAAAAATATAATTTAATCACTCAAAAATCTCATTAATATTTACATTAAAATTAATATTTCCTCACAAACATGAAACCCCTAGGTTTAATAAAATACAAAGTATTTTTCGGAGCTAATGCTCCTGCATCACACTTTCTCTAAGAATAAATAGACATAGAATGATAGAAGAACCTACTTGTGATCCAAGCGCTTCCTATTCTCCTTTTGTCACTTTTGTTGTAGCCTCCAATCCAACTTAGATCGCCAGATTGATTCCTGCAAGTATAAACAAATAACAACAAATAGATTGCAATATATAGATGTCTAGTTATCTTAATCACTTAAATTGATTAAACATGAAACATATATATCATTCAAGATTCCATTGCATGAGGAATAGAAACATAAACATATACATATATGCGAAAATAAACAACAATATTTATTAAAGAGTAGAAGGGGGAGATTACAACCAATGATCGATTTGATGTCACAAGCTCCAGCTTCATCCCAGCCTCATCACATCCAATATCACACCAGAAGCATATCAGTTCTTTCACTCTCTCAATTGAGAATCCAACAGCATTTCTTTACCAAAATTATTCCTTCCCTAGCACTAGGATCTGTGCTCAATTATAGGGCAACTGAAGGTAGTTTCTCAATGAATGAATTTCTAATAATAGGCAATACATGTTCCCAAGCTTAGAGGTGTTATATGGACACTTGGATTCGAAGTTTGACACATATGGACTCTTCTAGAAGGCACTGACCATGTGGATATTCTGGAACAATGAGAATTTGCGCTCCCATTTGACCAACGCACCCTTGAATGTCGGGAAGTGCATTTCAGTGCATCCTTGAATGGAGGGAGCTTCATATGCAACACAGTTAGTCCCTTGAGAGGCAGCGTTGGTGATCTCATAAGTGATATAACATATACTTCAAACCTTGGAAATCTCACAATAGAAGCCATGAATGATTTGTTCTTCTCTTAGGGCATATAGAAATTGAAATGTAAGGGGATGATAGACCTTATTTCATTGGTCATGGGGATGATGTCCAGTTTGACTAGGTCATGGGGGATGATGCCCAAATTGACCTATAACAACCAAACCTCATAAGAACTCCTCAAAACACATCCAAAAGCCCCCAAAGCCCAATGATGACGCCAACCTGCACCTATGACCTGTCTTCCCCCAACTGTGAAAGTCCATCCTAACCATGTCATAAGGAATACCAGAAAAAAGGAACATTACAAATTACTTGCGGGTTTTCCTCTCCAAGAGGGAGAGGTTTTGGCCCTAGCTTAAAGAGCCAAAATCTTGTGTCTTTTGTGTTTTCATAATCGACTTGATGAAATATCTAATAAGCTAATGAAGAGAAGAACTAAGAGAAATAAGTTCACAAGTAATTATCAAGTAGAGAAATGAATTAAACTACGCCCTATAAAATTCTCAATACATGCCACATGGAATATTCTTTGGGTAAGGGTGCAATAATGACCTATTGTTGATGACTACCATTATTAATATGTTAAGCTGATACTTCTGACATTTTTTATGTGCATGAATGAAAATGGTAAAGGATGGAAATTGACTCGAAAAATGAAATCAAATGAATAACATGGAACATGTGCATTAATGACACATGCTTGTCAAATGAATATGCACAAACTCGAGAGCATGGATGAGGATAATAATTGGATACAAATGAAAATAACCTTCTGAAGTTTTCATAGAAATCTATATATAGTTGAATTGATGAATTTATGACTGTGTGATGCCAAGACCATTTTAGGAACTATTGAGTTTTGCAACAACAAGAATGTTATCAACCAGATGGACCCTTCAAATGGCTTCAGTTGAAAATGTTGATAATCAAATCCAAGTAAATAAGGCAACAATAAGCCAATGTAAAAAGGGTAAAAGAAAGGAATTGGGTGAGAATTCCTTCAATTGAATTTGAAAATTATTGTTTCAAATTAATGTATGCTTTGCATGGATACCAAGAAATGGTATGGTTAGAGAAAGAAGCTTTCAACTTGAAAAGATTCAAATGATTTTTGTAAAGCATGCTAAACGAAATGGAGAACTAAATTTCTCATGAATTTAGAGAAATGCAGTTCTCATTTTAGACTTATTAGTCTATTAAAAATTAAATTTTGATTGCATTGTGAAATTATTCAAATGAATGTGATGCACATGTACGGTGGATGACAGTGTCATTTAAATTTATTTGAACTAGTTGGAGTGATAGAATTATTACGAGTATAATAATTTTGAGGTCACTTCAGACTGTTGTGAATTTTTGCAATGAAAAGATTGTATATGTAAACACTACAAGTGTTGGATGATTGAAAGATCAAATTGCAGGAAGAGTGTTGGAATGGGGTGTGGGATCAAAGGTACCATGACATATTAACAACACCTGCAAAGGAGCCCAAAAACATGACCAAAACAAATCTCACGGCTATGAGATCATGCTTATGGGTGAAGCAAAGTTGGGCAATTAAATTTTCTAGTTTGAAATTTTTGAGTACATCTCATGGAAAACTAAATATTGTGACATAGGTTAAATGATCGGAGCATGGAGTTCAGGAAGAATATTTTCATGATGGCATTGTGTCCTT